>JAGVSQ010013970.1:0-10834 GCA_022683975.1 Rhyacophila evoluta
CCTACGTTCGACGAAAAAAACATTTGTTATTAATAATTAGTCAATTATTGATTTAATTGCGCACGTTTGCTTCTCTTCTCATTTTTTTAGATTCATTTGAGTCGTCTTCTTCATTATTCAACTGAGGCATCTATTCATTGATGTCATCATCGTCAACTCCCTATCAACTGGCCTAGACCAGTTGCTGGGGGTCAAAAAAGTACGAAAACGAATATTAATTCAGGGTAAATATTTTATGTTGTCAGGTATGGTCCAGTATGATTATCCTAAGTTTTCCCCTTCCACCGAGGTGAGCTTAATTAGATAATGTCTAATATTAATTTCTGTGTTCGTGTGAGCACTTAAGTATGTGCGCAAATGTCATATGAGCACTTGTCATATGCGCAGCTGTCATGCGTGCAGTTGTTATGGAACCATAATGTAATAATACAAAAAGTTTAAGCATATTTTGACACGTCTTTGTAATGTAGAAAACTGTACACATCATTTTTAAAGAAGACTATTTCACAATTTTTAGATCCATTTTTCTATACTTTTGGAAGTAACATGCTAAAAAAAGCATAGCGTTTGATCAAAAATTTGCAAAAGATATTCTAAGTCATATATTATTATCTCGCTTAATAATTAAATGCATTTCACGATAGAAAAATAACTATGTTAAACATTATTTCACAATAAAATCGTTTCACGATGGAGTAGGCAAAAATTACTACTTTATCACGGTTTTATAGCGAACAGTTGAAAACCACTGAAATAGATCTGTTTGAGAAGTGAACGTAGGTTTAAAAGTTTTAAAATTACCGCGGTCTAGTCAGATTAAGTACTGTTCATATTAAAATGCTGGTTGATCATTAGTAACAACAGGAAAAATATCCGTTGATCTATGTGCATGTAAAGCCCGGTAAAATTAATAGTAGGATGCAGTGCAATTATATATTGCATTAAACCGCAAGGAGAAATATATTAAAAACGTCGTGTCCCATTGTCGATTAAATAATATTGATAAATATTATATATTTAAATTATACATTTCCGCCTATAAAACCACAGGAATGATGGTTTGATTTTTAAAATCTTTCAGAATGCGTCACTCCAGATGGTGACACAGGAACATGCATTAGCTTGATTGATTGTCCTGAAATCCTGAAACTTCTTGTTAACAGCACTCTTCCGCATCCACCAGCCATCAAAGAGAAACTTCAACGTTCACAGTGTGGACATAATGGACGATATCCGGAGGTAGTCATATTGATTTATGTTTGATATAATTATTAATACTATTATGAGTTTGACTTCAATTGAACATATCTTGTTCGATGAAGTCTGTAATAATAATAAAGAAGAAGCACCTGTGAAGTAGCTAGAACATATTGTCTATGAGGATCGGATTTTCCCCCATTTCCAGGACTGAAAATACCGGTTCCATGACATCTGCGCGCACATTGAAGTGCTCATACTAACACAGGAATTAATATTTAGACATTTTATACTCAATTTACGTAATTATAGTGTAGGTAGGTATCATTGAAATAAAAATCTACCTATACTATAATTACGTAAATTAAGTATAAAATGTCTTAATATTAATTTCTGTGTTAGTGTGAGCACTACAATGTGTGCGCAGATGTCATGTGACCATTTGTCGTGTGTGCAGTTGTTTGGTTACCGGAAATACCATAGTTATTGGAAAGAAGTAAAACGTAAGACCTCGAAGAAAATATTGAAACAAAATTTGCAATTATTCTTATTTATACGGCTCTAGATCAATTTTATGAGATCAATGTGGCCCGCTTCGACAATTGACCGAACAATATAAACATAAATAATTTTTGTATGAATGCAATGTGCAGAACAAACAATAGAACCAGATACTAATTAAATTCTGAACAGGATACTAATTAAATTCTGTGGGACTGTCCAAGATGAGTAGCGAGCGGAAAGAGTTACTCAAGTCGGTCCAACCAGCTGTTGAACTCATCGGGTCATCCGATTTGTTTACCGCAAGGGCGAATTTCATTGATTTAAAAAAGCTTCATGTAATGAGCGTTATATCTCTTCACACAAATTGCTTGATTGATAAATTGTTCTTTTATCATTTTATTTCATTTAACTTCAGCACATTTAAGTGCGTGACAACTTAAGTCTTGGGTAATTTATATTTACTTCCGGGACATTCCCGTCAAATAAAGAAGACCGCTTTTCGATATCAGAACTCCGAAATACGCCTGATTAAGACCAGGTGTAAGAACAAGACGGGTGGATGGTGGGCACAATAGGTAGTTTGTTATATGGTGTCGCAATTTTTAAATAGCTGACCTAGCTAACTTAAGCTTTTAACTAAGAGCGATCCAACAGTAGGAAAGCGATCTAACCTACTTGATTAAACCTTCTTCTTTTATTTAGTTACATTCACAACTTCTATGATCCTTGGACAGGGTAGATTTTACGTGAAGTATATATTTGAGACAGTCAGACATATCAGACACTCTTTTTTTCTTCACATGTCTTATCTTTTTCAATTTTTATCCCAGCATTTCAATAAATACTTATATAAGAATATTGTATTCAATTTTACAGGTTTGCTGCCCTGAAGTAGAAAATAGTGAAGTAGAGTCAAGAAATAAGCTAGACGCCATTTCTAATCCTGACATTTCTGGCCATAAAAATCTTGGGCTTCTTCCTACAGACTGTGGACATCTAAGTGATGAGAGAATATTTGGTGGGAATGCAACCGGTTTGGTAGAGTTTCCGTGGATGGCCTTGATAGCCTTTGTGAATAGTAAGTAGATCAATATTAAAATAACTCTTAAAGTAAACTCGACTTAATGTTAAGAGATTTCATAGCGGTTTTTACTCGTGGACGAAAGTTTTCTTTAGGTAATCAAAGAATTTATCGCTTGAAGCATTGTAAAAAGTAGGCACTAAAAGATTTTTCTCGTGACATACGACTTACACATCGCCTTAAGTCTAATGAAGTCTAAATCTTTTAAGCTTTTCTTTTTCGTTGTATTAAATCTTCAATTCCTAAAAATTATCTCTTCAAAAGTTAGTCAGTACAACACCATCTTTTCAGCTTGTAGAATAACTCACAAGTTGAATTTATTGGGCGTGCTCTTCTGAAAACGAAAACGGTTGGAGAAGAAAAATATGAAGGTCCTTATTTCACTATTTACCTCGAATTTATAATATCATTCTTAAATTGAGGTTTTTCCAGTAACTGCACAAGTTTCAATTTCGAAGAGAAATCACCCAATAATCTTGATCCAATTATCGAGACTCCTGAATGTTAAATTGTCTAAGACTTGAGTAATTAGTTTAAGTTTATTCTCGATATTAGAGCTTCGGGATATATTCGATTTAACCGGGTATAAAAACTGAGCGAGTGGATGGTGGACGTATTTAGATGGGCTATCAAGCGGCAATTGAAATCACCAAGTAATGGGGAGAAATGTATTTTTCACACACTTCCAATTATAATACGTAACATCTGTCTGATTTTTGGACATAAGTTTTTGTGTACACAATCTTGCAATTGTTTCGGCGTCCTTGGAAATGTTCTTTTGTCAATATCTGCTGGTGTTACAGATGTCACTCTATGAATTGAAAAAACTCACGAATTTTATATTCTTTGGAAACTACTGATGTAAAAGCTTACTTAGGTCATTATGCCAGATATCAAAATGTACTAAACGAGGGTGGTGATAAAATAGTGTGTCAACAATTTTATCCGTAAATATATTTTTTTAAATTCACAGATGGTGTTAAGAAGTTTAATTGTGGAGGAACTATTCTAAACTCTCGGTATATTCTGACTGCTGCCCATTGTATTACAGTTAATAATTTACCCAGAAATATTGTTTCGGTAAGAGTCGGAGACCATGATTTATCAACAGAAAAAGACTGCGAAGATAAAAGAAGGGTTAAATTATGTGCTCCGAAATACCAAGATATTGGAATCGAAGAGGCTATATCATATCCAGGGTACTCATCAAGACAATACAAAGGAGATATTGGTCTTATAAGACTCAATCGTCCAATTATCTTTAAAGACAATTGTGAGAACTTTTTTATTTATATTTTTTTATAACATGACAGTCTAATTATTGAAGAAGATTGTTTGGTGACGATACAATATCATCGCTTTTGGACTCAATGGACTATCATACCAGAGGTCTGTGGTAGAAACCTTGACATATCTTACTATGATACGTGGTTGAAAGTGTTGGAGGACCTCTTCTAAGGGCAGACAAATGTATTTTTTGCAAGTTGAAAGTGGCGGATACAAATTACCAAATTGACTCCAGACCATTGGGAATCCTAGCTTTTAGTCGGTCACGGTGATTTTGCCTTCAGGCTCTGTCACTTCAAAATCTCCTGATTTTTCATGTAGCATATTACAGACTGCTAATAATAATTACTAAGAGTTTCTCCATTTGTAAAGGAAGAGCAGAAAAAAGTTTAGTTAGAATAGGGAGGTCATGGAAAGCTCCAGTTCGCATACTTCTAATACTTTGGAGAGTATGTTACATTTCATAGACCACGGTATATATTCACTAATGGAAAATATATATTCTATATGAACTATTCGATACATTTTTAAAAAGATTTTTGTGCATATTTTAGTGCACTGCGAGGATTTTCTGTAATACTCTGTAGTTTTTTTTTATATCATTTTCGCTCCGAAAGTGGAGCATATGTATCTACACAGCGTGAACATATCCACTCCGAAAGTGAAGTATATGGATCTCCGCAGTGTGAAAACGTCTTGCCAGATTATTTTTGACGAGAATCGGAATCCAGTTCTGAATTTTTAGATTTTTTAAATCCGACAGAAGGAGAATCGAACCCGCATTCCCCGGATTGCTAGTCACGCAATTACGCTACCGGAAAACCTACTCAATTGGTTATCCATTCTTACATCGATGAATTAAAACAAAAAAAAACAAATGTAGCCGTGGGATTCTAAGACCGGGGAACATATTTATTAGATTTTTTTTGATATCATATTAACATTTTTTTTCAGTTAACGTGGGTTCTATATGTCTGCCAATTTCTTTGGATTTGTCAAAATTGATTGTGAAGGGTTCAACCATGGAAGTGGCAGGATGGGGAATTACGGAAACAAAACGTTCCTCAACAAAACTCTTGAAAGCGATTCTTCCGGTGGTCGATATCAAAAAATGCAACCAAATATATAGAAGGTATATTTTCATTTGTATCCTATTTTGATTTAATCTTCTTCTTATGCCATATCCACTCCCTATATGCAGCATATGGCTACCACGTGACGTCTCCAGGAGCCAGGATTTTACTTCCTTCTTACTTTTCTCGGGTGCAATGGGACGGGAGCTTCTATTGGATAAAGAGAGTGCATTGTATGGGCATTACATCTGCTAAGAAGATTCGTTAATTTATTTTCATAAAAGCAAATACATTAGTTAAATTACATAAAATTTATCATAGAAAAATAAATTAATTTATAAATTATTTAAAACTGGTAAACTTCCATATACGAGATCACTGTTAGCGACCCGGGTTTCGTCTTTCGTCATCTTCAGGTTATATCATATGTGGGCAGTGAGCAAACATATAAAATACTAACTGTGGAGGTAATATATGTATTTATATCCATACGCGGCATTTTAGGAGCGGATACGGTATACAAATGTCTTTTTGTTCGGATTTTTTTGGAACGTATTTAGTGTATAATATTTACCATTAGAGACTGTACCGTACTTCGATTATTGACTTTGTTGTGAACATTTCCAGGAGTATACCAACTGGCATTGACGATACCCATATCTGTGCCGGAGGCGTTGACGGCATCGACTCATGTAATGGTGATTCTGGAGGTCCACTAAAGATGTCTACCAAAGTAGGACCCACAGTGCGTTACGTCCAGTTTGGAGTGGTAAGCTTCGGTTTTACAAACTGTGGAACTCGAGGAATTCCCGGAGTTTACACCAAGATTGCTTATTACATGGACTGGATCTTGGATAACTTGAAACCATGATAATTTATAGCAATATATAATAATTGAAACTTATTTAAAAACTAAACTTAATAAAGTTTGCAAGAAAATAAAAAAAAAACTCATTTTCATAAATAGATGACGTTATGTATGTTTTGAATGAATTCTGTCAATATTATGGGTTTTTCATTTTGATATTATTGTTAGCTGCCACATTTAGCTTACTTTAACTAAGGCTAAGATAGATGCTATGGTGGCCGAGCGACAGAAGTAGAGCGTCGGCAACAGAGATGCAAAATAGCTATAAATAGGTGAATGAACAAGTGAATAAGTTGTTGTGACGACAACCTGCTGTAGCCTCGGCCTACCACCCGTTAAGTTAGGTTAGGTGAGTCACAAAAAAATTATATTCCATATCGAGAGTTGAAGGCTTCACACATCTTTGGTAACTCGTGGAAAATGATTGGAGGGTCTGAAGGATATTGTATCCCTCATTTAGCCATGTCCTTGCACTATCATTTTTATTTCGAGCAAGGCTCTTTGAATGGTAATTTTTTCACTAATTATAATTACCGAAATCCCGCTTGGTTCAGTTTTTTGCTGATAAAAACCAGAAGTCATATGATTACAGAATCATGAAGTTATACAAGTGAAAATATGGCCAAAGGTTATCAGATAAAACGTATTCATTTTTGTCTAAAAATATGTTTAATTTCGCACTGCAAAACCGAAATTACTTTTTCTCACAATACATACTAAACTTTAAATAGTTTTGATTAAAACAACAAAAGTACCATACCATTACAATTTTCAGTAGTGTAAAAATGTCACTATAATAAATAAATTACATATCGTCGTATTACTGGCAACAGACGTTAAAGTAAAAAAGTGAGTTTTGAGATAATCGAGTTTTAATGTTTGAGTCTCTCTGTTAAATACGTTTAACGACAATATCTATCAAATAATACATTATACCATAAGAAATTGTTGTAAAATGTATTTAACAGAGAGACCAAAACATTATAACTTGATTACTTCAAAACTCACTTTTTTACCTTAACGTCTTTTGCCAGTAATACGACGATATACTTAGTTTAGATTAATTGAACTACACTTGCTCAAGTACGCTTGTATAAGCATTTGTGTGTAACCATTTTTTCCCCACAAAATTTAAGGTAATACTACATGAAGTTATGATATATATACATACATATATATATTTAAAATATTCATTAAAAAATATATTTACGAATTTGTAAGTTACTGTTAACAAAAAGCTTATTCAGTGTCGTTTGAGCTTAAACAATAGTAGTAATGTATTAATTATTTAATTAAGCATTAATATTTTACATCAACACTACATGAAGTTATGATGTATATACATACATATATATGTTTAAAATATTCATTAAAAAATATATTTACGAATTTGTGAGTTATTATTAACGAAAAGCTTTTTCATCATCGCTTGAGTTTAAACAATAATAGTAATGTATTAATTATTTAATTAAGCATACATATTTTATATCAAATGGAGTATTTTATATATATCTAAGAATTGTTCAACTGTAATATCTAACATAAAATAATAAAAACATTATATAAGCAAAAACATTTTCCTTGTATTTCCATAAATATCCTCATCCAAACAAGTGCGTGAATAATTTCGTATGTTAATTTCTATATAATATTTAAATAAACCGGTAATTCGTAAGTTTTAACTATGTTGTTGTATCATAAAAATCGAGGTAAATATTTATGTTGTGTTGAGATTATTATATTCATAAATAGATAGAAAATTAGCATATGGTCGTACATGTTTTGGTATAAAATGGTGGTCTTATTGATAACTCTGCACTAAAAGCTCTAAAAATTTTCCGATTAAACCATCGATATTTAATTTTTAATTCAAGACATATGGCATCAGTTGTGTCTTGACTGTCTAACTGTTCGGACAAAAAAAGTTGACTCCTTCTTATTAAATCGTTAAAGAACTTATTTTATCTTATTACAAATTTTAACTGTTATCGCCTTTAGTAAAAATGTTTAAAAAGGCATTTGTGAATATTTTTTTAATTTTTATTCTCACTTGCCATGTGGTTCCTGAAGTATACTCTGGTAAGTGTCCGTTTTGTTTGATTTATTTAAATATAATACTTTTTATTTTTTATTTAAGTCAATTGCCAGTGTTTGTAAAAAGACGTGATACATACATAGATCACTAATAAATAGTACATATCTTAGGATCTACAAAGTGTCAAGATTTCCACTCCGGAAGCGCAGGATATGGATCTCCGCAATGTAAAGATGTCTTGACAGCTTATTTTTCACGGGAATTGTTTGTCATACAAGTACTCAAGCTTAACCCAATGGGCATTAAGTCCTGCATTTTTGGATCACTTTTTTTTAATCCGATAGATGGAGAATCGAACCCGCATTCATCAGATTGCTAGGCGCACACGCTACCTACTACCGGGGATATTATCAAATACTAATACAATATCTGTTTAATCGATTGTGT
The DNA here is from genome assembly GCA_022683975.1 of Rhyacophila evoluta. NCBI lineage: Eukaryota > Metazoa > Arthropoda > Insecta > Trichoptera > Rhyacophilidae > Rhyacophila > Rhyacophila evoluta. The sequence continues at coordinate 8,493 of JAGVSQ010013970.1, forward strand.
ATCAATGTATACATAAATATTGATGTTAATAATAAAAAAATATCTCTCAAAAAACTTACTCAGTAGGACAATTAAAATTTTAAATGGCTTACGTGCGAAAATGTTCATAAATAATATTGTAATTTACAAGTTTGTGGTTTTTTCACGTATGATCCATAAATTGTAATTGATTGTGTAGTAGTCAGGTAAAAAAAAACTATGCCACATCCTTACTTCACATCCTGAAATTGTGGTAGATAATGAATAGTATATATCTGTATAGTGTGGTTTTATTGGTAGGCAAGTTTATCAGTGGGTACTCGTGGATGCTTTGTAAAATTTACAAATTTACTCTACATCTACAAATTAAAAATTATAACCACTTGATCGCCACACATTTTGAAAAATTAAATTAATATACAAAAACTTGAAATGAATATATAATCACATATTACGTATAGAAACATCGATCGTATTTAATTTTCATGGAAAACTAAGATATTGTTTTCACTCAGGGCTGTCACTCAACAGTATTTAATTATTTTATGAAAGTTTTATAATTGTTAGTCAAATTAAAAACTGTACCGGATTTTTTCTATTTTTATTTCAATAATTTTCTTGAGGTCTAAATCATCCTCGTCTTCAGATTCTTGTTCTGGAAAACAAATATATTTCAATTGCACTATATGTTTATAAGCTATTTAGGGAAAAATAAAATTTATTGAAAATTCATGAAATTGACTGGCTGCCCATTAGGTTAAGCTTGAGCAATGGTATGACAAATAATTCTCGTGAAAAATAAGCTGTAAAGACGTCTTGACTTTGCAAAGGTCCATATCCTCCACTTTCCGAGTGGATATCTTCACACTGTATTGATTCATATGCTCCGCTTTAGGAGCAAACATGGTATTAAAAAAAAACATTCATCTCGTTGTTTTGTGTTATATGAGAAATGTACATTTCGATAAATTAATATACGATAATAATTTTACTCCTTTTTTCACAGTAAATACAAGTTTTGGTTTAAAGCATTGATTATTTTTTTTTTAAATTTCTTCTAACACTTAAACATTAAGCAAATATTTAATGTGGGTCTCGGCCAAATTTTTATCCCGAATGTAGCTCGGCAGCCATACTGTTTTCCCACTCCTGATTTATACGAATCCTCTGATTATAATCTTTACTTACAATGGTGTTTATTGTTTTGCAGAAGCCTGCATAGGTCCTGAAGGTCAGGCTGGAGAATGTGTCCTCTTTCTTGACTGTCCAGAGTTGTCGAACATCATGAACATGTCATTGCCAATTACTTCCGAAAAGGACAGAAATCGAATAAAAAAAGCTAACTGTGGATTCGAAGGTTTTAGTCCTAAGGTAAGTCAATAATTATGTTCTGAATAATAATCGAAATGAAATTTTCTGTGGAGCACAACTGGAAGAAATTCATTGAGCTAAATTTTTTTTTAATGATTTTAGGCCACAGTCAAAACTTCACATAGTCACAATCTAATAGTGAAGAATTGGTGTTATATTTACATGAACTGATATTAATTTATTGGTGTTCTAAGAAATTGTCTCCCCGGTAGCGAAGTTGGTAGCGTGCGCGACTAGCGATCTGGGGAATGCGGGTTCGAATCCCCATCTATTGGATATTAAAAATCCAAAAATGCAGGACTGGATGCCCATTGGGTTGAGTAATTGTATGACAAACAATTCTCGTGAAAAATAATCTGTCAATACGTCTTCACACTGAGATCCATATGCTCCACGTTGGGAACAAACATGGTATATAAAAAAAAGAAAAAAAAATATTTTTTTAAAACATTAAAGGTGAATTAGGTACTAATTAGGCGATTGTATTTTTATTTCCTTTATAGTCTTCATTAAAATGATGTCTTTTAAAGAGAAGTTTGACTTGAAAGAGTTGAATCCCCTCAGTTTGTTATTTATAATATACGTTTTAATTACATGATTTCAATGAAACTATCATTCTTACCAGACACACTATTGTTTTTTTAGGTTTGTTGTCCTTCTGCCACGTTTAGTAATTCAATGAATAATGGAGATCCACTGGACTTAAGTGGAATGTCCACTGCCCAAGTACCACCACCACCCGATGTCACCAATCATCCTAATATAAATTTGCTCCCCACTTTGTGTGGTCCAGCTGTACGAGACAGAGTTATAACAGACACAGCTGAACTGTTTCAATTTCCCTGGGTGGCACGTTTGTATTACAAACAAGGTATTTAAATAATTGTAACTGTTGTAAAAAACAAATGTTATTTATTTAATTTATACATGTTGTGAAATCACAAATTATAAGTTTAATACATTAACAACACGACACATATGGTTATAACAAA
>JAGVSQ010013971.1:0-10834 GCA_022683975.1 Rhyacophila evoluta
CATCCAGTCCTGCATTTTCAGATTTTTAAAATCCGACCAGATGGGGAATCAAACCTTCGCTAACCGGGGGGACCGAGGAAACAATACTTTGCTTTAATATAAACCATCATGTGTAATTAATGATACAAAATTGTACCGTCTGCATTACTACGTTATACAGTCAAATCTCGCTATAGCGAATACCGAAATTTCTAGTTTAACGAACATAATATCATAGTAGATTGGAAAAAAAAACATATCTATTTTACACTCCATTATAACGAAATTTCAGTATAACAATACAAGACGGTTAATTCCACGAGTTTCTTTATAACGAGACTTGAATATAGTGATAATTTTTGGTATTTTAATGTAAATCGACATGATTTTAAAATACGCCTCTGTTTATAAATATTTCACACAAGCCTACCTAACGTTGACAATCCAGCGCTCAAATGTCATAAATCCTCCAATATAAATAATAGCCAGCCGTCAGAAACGGTTTTCAACATGTTAGACAAAATTTAATCCCATGTCGTTTATAATATTAATGCAATATAAATATTTACCGATGATTAAATTAATTAAACGCACAGCTTGTAGCTTGTATATTTAAATATTCACACGAAATTAAATTGTTATCCAAGATAATTAGGTGCAGAAAATTTATTAATTTAAACGTACTTTTAGTGTCAACTTGATTTAGGTAGACTTGACTAAAATATATTCACAGTTTTGTGTAGTTTTATATCATCAATCATTAAAAAGCTGCCATTAGACTTTTTTGTTATTTCGTGTCATTAATATCAGTCAACACACTTATAAGTCAAAGTTTTAATACGATTTTAACTGGGTCAACCGGTAGAGCGTTCCAGTATTTCAACCATTGTGGTTAGCAATAAATAAACAAATTAATAAATAATATATATTAGTAAAAAGTAAATTTACGAAGTGTAGGTAATGGAAAGCTTTAACTTAATATTATTACATCCATTTACATAAATAAATATTCTCATCTAGCCTATTGTTAAAAAAAAACTATTTATTTCTAAATTTCATATAAAATATTGTTTTATCATTTTATTTCTATAAATCTCGGTCGACGGTTGAAAACTGCGTACATTTCAATGGTGGAAGTCGCCGATGTAATTCGTGAACCAAAATGAAATTTTTTTCATTAAAAATCATCACTTCTTAAATTTTTTGAATAATCTAATCATTAGGTTGCTCTGTTGGCTTAAAACCAATTTTAACGCAAAAAGTGATGCCTATCTATATAAGTCTTTGTTTTATAGATATCTATTCATATCTTGAAAATTTTAACCGGATATAGTTATATCATAATTCATAATACACATATTTAATAAATGGAAGTCTCAGATTTTTCCAATAGGTTTAATAGATATCATTACAAGCACAAATGCATAAGAATGTCCGTGATTTCTATTGTAACTAATTATGTCCGGTTAATATTTAGCCTTTTTGTGAAGAGACCTTCTCGCTCGCTGTAAGATTTCGCAATTTTTTTAAAAGCTACAAAATTATACTTTGTAGAAACCAATTCGAGCCGACTTGAGAAGCTCTTCCCTTTCAAACGACATATGGGCACACTCCCAGAGAATGTGATTGGCATCCTGCATTTCACCACATAAACAAGTAGGAGAACAGTAACGAATTGTAAAAAAAAAGAAATGTAATATTCAGAAAATGACAAATAATCTGTCGAAAATTTATAATAAATAATTGAATTTAAAATTTGGAATAATTTTCCATAAACAGCCTTAGACAACAACTCTTAATAATATGTTTAGTGAAACTGTTTTATATAAGTGTAGTTCTATGCAAATTAAAAATTTATAATTACTAAGTACTCTGAATCGCTCTTTCTAATAGTCTGGCGGTGAAGGTTGATGTTAACGTTTAAATTTTATATAGGTATAATAAATTTGTATTGCTCGTGGAAAAAATATGTATTTACGTCTTATTAACACTTTCAGGCGTGTAATGCGTAAGTTACTCAAGTTTCGCTTTAATTAACCGTTCAAAAGCAGTCATAACACTTTTTTAACACACATCGATAAGGAAAATCACATACTATGTTGATTTACAATAACGTTATAACGAACAGTAAACGTGTTAACGCCTGATATAAGTAATGTTCTAATTAAAATTTAATGTTTACAATAAACAAAGGAGTCAGCAGGTATTTCTTAATTGTAACATTTAATTATTTCGCCCGTAGGCGTTGATAAGGGCGTCACGACCAGTGTTGCCACTTCGCAAACAATAAATAAACATTATTTTTTGTGGCTTTTTATTTTTAAATTTTATTTTTTTGACATTTATCTCAAGGTTAGCCGCCTGCGCTTTGGAGTCAACGGTTACGCATTTGAGTATCGCAGCTGCAGGGTTTTGAAAAATTAATTAGTCCTCTTTAGTCATTAGACCTCTAATTCTTATAAAAAAAAACCCACAAAAAACCTGCCAAAACAATAGAGTACGGAAAATTATTTATACCATTTCTAATGTGGTAATATTCATAATGTTGAAATGCATAATTCGCATAATAATTATGACGCGTTAAAAGTCGCTTATTATTTGTGGCTTTAAAATTTTAATTATATATCTTTTTTTATATTCCATGTTCGCTCCCAACGTAGGGTATATGGATGTCCGCAATGTAAGATTGCTTTTTTGTTACGCAAACTAAATTTATCACTTTAAATAATTAAACTACTATAAGTAGATGTAATTTTTCGTATAAAACGGATTGGCTTTTTAAATAAAAATGTAAGGTAACAAAAAGCTATAACACCGAAGAGTCAAAACTTTGGCCATATATTTTTATGTATGTAAATCTATAATACTATTTTTTTTATGGAACTGGATGGGCAATTTATTTTATATTAAATAATTTTCCTGTGGAAAATTATTGTGGCAACACTGAGCAAAAGCTATGCGTTATTTGCAAGGGTCTGCTAATCACTTGTCACCGTTAATTACGCAAATTGTTCGATCACGCACCTCAATTTACGTCCTCAGGTGTGTGTTTATTGCACTTCACACTACACGCTGCCATTATAATAACTCAAACTGCACACTGCGTTGTCGCTTACCTGTAAACAATAAGAGAAACATGAAGTTAGTTAATTAATTTTATAGGTCGGCGAGTGAACTTAAGTTATGATTTATTTTCACATAAATACATTTCAAAAATATCATTTATAATTTATAAAATACACAATGTGATAAAATTTTTTTTAGGTTTTTGAGTTAATTATTTTTTCTAAATCTTTCAAGCCAATAAAAATACTGAAAGCAGTAAGCATTAATCTTAATATTCTTCTTGTATACAATTTTTTTTTCATTAGAAGTGGCTTCAGTAGTAAAACTAGCAATATCTTTTTGCTGAGCAAGCAAACTTGCACTTGTTTGCTCACAGGACTAATAATAACATAATATAAAGCATAAATATATTGGTTTGAAATACAGTAAGTAATTAAATATATCAGTAATCTATTATCCAACTTACGTATCAATTCGTACATATATGGCATGTTTTAACACGCGAACAGTGGTTCCTACCCTTTATAATTTCAATAAACTCTCATACCTTCAAGTGTTATCATTTCACAAAATTGTATATTATATTGTATTATACTTGTCAATACAAATATACTTCCAAAAAAGTCAGTCGAAGTTATTCTATTTCATCAACATAATTATGTAATCACCTTTTAGAGTTTTAATTGTAATTAATTAATTAAAATTTAATGTAGTTTTATATTAGTCCATAGTTTACACCTAACTGCTTCTATGGCACTGATAGATAAAACGAAAGAAAAGGAAAATGTAACTTTCATAAAAACGCCGGAGGATCGTTGCTGTGCTTTGGCGAGATAATTTACTACTTTCCTCGGTACGCAGATAACGTACGCGTCTCGTATTCGGAGAATACGTCCTAGATTCCTACATCTATCGGATTTTTAAAAAATCCAAAAATGGAGGAATAATTATTACTCTACGTTGAAAAATTGTTTAATAACCAATCTCGTGAAAAAATATACTGTCAACATCTTCATATTGTGGATATCCATACACTCCACTTTCGTAGCCGATATCTTCACTTGTATATCCATATTATCCACTTTTGGAACAAAAAAATCTTCTCTTTTAAAAATCTTTTTGGTTAAAAAAATATACAAAAGTTTACTGTGAAAATTGAAGTTAATCTTTTTTCCAATGAAAATAGTAATATGTATATTTGAACATGAATTATTATTTTGTAGTTTATTAAATATTCCACTTAATTTAATAATTAAAAATGAACTGAAATGTATTTGGTATTTGTAAATATTCACTTGAATAAAAAAATGAGAAAATGTGGATCATAAAGCATCTAATTCAAACATATACGATATAAAAATAAGCTTCAAACTTTATTATTCACAGTGTTATTTTTTACAACATTCTTTCTCATTCTCGTAGCGATTTCGAAACAAGCTACCATTTTGTAGATGTTGTACACATACAGGCATAATATATTTGAAACGATATATTATTCACACATGTATGTGACACATCCCAACAAGTGATAAAATTGGCACTATAAATGGCGTTAAATCGGCACCTAAAAGTGGGTATCGAGCCGCACTAAAGGGTTACGGAATCTAATAGCCGACAACCCAGAAAAGGATGTATGGGTGAACATCCAAGTGATGTATTATTTCTTTTCCATTGCCATTTAGTGATTCAAAGATGTTTATGTGTCCACTGATTTTATAAAATAAATAATTAGATATTTTTTTAACAAAAATCTGTCAAGAAACGTCTCCACACTGTGGAGATATATATAATGGATTCATGACTCGACATATTAATACAGTCAAGATTTATTATCTCCTCATTCGGAACGTATATGGTAAAAGAAGAAAAATTAAAAACTTAAGTTGAAACTTGAAATGAGAGATGTCACTGTAAAAATGTTATATTTAATTTTGTGTTAATTATATTTTGGTTGTAATTACATATACGACAACGATTCTTACATTGTACTATTGTGATTAATATAGTATAAGACTTCCGGGTATAAATTTGTATCTGGCCCATTTCTTTTAAAAAATGTTGACCCTAGTTTTAGCAATAGATTAGGTGCTCCCTAAATTTCCTTAAACTATTACGACAAAAAAAATACAGATAAAGAAATAAAAAAATATGTATGGACACGAATTTCTTGGGTATGACGTCAATATAGGTGCTTGAATTTCATATTAAATTTGGTAATATATCTATTGTCGTATACACACTTTTTAAATATATTCTGCCAATAATATATTTTTATGCATAAGTTGTGTTTGTAGATATGACAGGCACATAATTGTGTGTACTGCAAGGACATCGACAAGGCAAAACTTTTCACATACGTCGGCAGTCCATGACATAGCTAAAAATATGTACTTATATTAAAATTATTAATTATAAAAAATTAAATTATTATATTATTTCCAAAGTGAATTTATTCTACTATGCTCAATCCAAAGGAGAAGATTTTAAACGAGTGTTATCTGTATAAATGAACTATATATCATATAAACCAGAAGAAACAAAAACAATTTCAAAAGCAATGAACATAACTTAAACATTGAAAAACATGTTATATTGGATCTTTTATACAAAAAAAATACTTGCTGAAAACATTCGGATTTAAAATTTGGCAAAGAGTAATAAGTTCACTTTGAAAAATGCAAACTCTCATAATACAAAGTATCATTTTAAATAGTTTATTGAAACCACAAAAAACGTAAAAAAATCTTTAAGCAAAGGTATTTATTGATCGTATTTTGCTCTTATATAGGGCATAAAAAGCTTGAAATATTCTCTATGGATTTCGAGGGTTAATTGTGAAATTAGCGGCATGATGTAACCTTAAAATATATACTGACATGAATTATAATCTAACTATGAGATTCAAATCCGTATACTACGAGTCAATTGATAAGGCAGGGAGGTTTAGAAACAAAATTTATTTTTATATGGATTAAATTTAGTAACTATCGACATAAAAGTATATTTTTATATTTAAAATTCCCTGAAGGCAAATTTACTTGGAATTTCTACAAGATAAAATATAATGAGAATCTTTTTTTATAAATCTGAAAATAATTATGTCAATTATAATTATTTCGAAGAATCACTTCTGTTCTTCTTAATTTGCAAAAAAAAAATCAACTGTACTTCGCAATAGTGAGTTATTAATTTAATTACACTCAGGTGAAAATAAATTTATTATTTCTATGAACTTGTTTGCAGCCCTCGGTTTATAGGAATAATAATTAACACGTGCTGTACAAAGATATAGTGTTATAGTTGTGTAGTCATATCTACTAAAGGTGATTTGATGCCCTAGGTAAGATTGTTTTTTATTTTTTTGCCTGAATCAAATAAACGTAGTAAACATTTTTAAAAATGTTTATTTCACTAGATTTTAAACACATCGATACTTTTTGACGTGTGTTTCATGTGTATAGTAGTCCGTACCATATAAAAAACACCGCTTATGTTTAATATACTTATAGGCACTGGTTAGGTTAGGTTAGGTTAGGATCCAGTGCCTATCAAAAAAAGACATTAATTCACATAGAAAAATAATGTCGTGAATAAGGTTTGATTTTTTTTCACACTTTTCGATTTTCCTACACGCAAATTTGGTAGGTTCTACTTTTTTCAAAATCTAAAGCTGTATTTTGATAATAAGTCGGTATTTGCGCTTTGATTTTTTAATAGAACGTGAATTTAATTATGTCAATTGTAATTCTCAAATATTATAAATGTACTCTTAAAAAACCGAGGATTAATACCTTTTGCTTAAACAGAATATATGTGATGAAAAGCTTTTTGAAAATTCTAACGTATTTGCCATCTTTGGATATTCAGTAAAAACTTTTGTATTCTTTTTCATAAACGATGAATCCAATAGTAAAGTTTTGGTGACATTTTTATTGTATTTTATTTTTTCTAGTGTTGATTAAAATAACATAATTTATGATTAATTATTATTTATAATTGTCAGGTATTATATTAATGGATACTAAGAAAAGTATTAAAACTTGGCGAGACATCAATATTTTATTTTATGATGAGGTTTCATTAAATAACCCATAGGTCGAGCAATTAATTGACAACCAAATCTCGTAGAGGTTATCGTGAAAAATAATCTGTTAAAACATTTTTATATTATATTATACTTTATACTTTAGGAGCGAACACATGGTATAAAAAAATCTTATAAAAAAACTGTTGAGATATGTCTTTACATTGTGAAAATCCATGTATACTCCATCTATGAAGTGGACATCTTCACACTCGGTAGATCATATGCTCCACTTTCTGAGCGGGCATCTTGAAAAAATCTAATGAATTCTACTACGGGTAATTGCATAAAAAACACCATAATAAACACCTATAATTATAATGTAAATATTTACATGTAATACTTTATGGTTCACTTAATAATAGAAAAATATAAATAATATTTATTATCGCGCCTTACGTTTTATTCCATGTTGGATAGAATTTTATATTGCATACAATGTTTTCAAATTCTGGGAAGGTAAAATAAGAAAGCTTACAAGCTCCACTTTCGTCGAATAGCTTTTATGGCTACTTTAATTGTCGCTAACTTTGAATCGAGACTACATTAACGCCGTGAAATATTAACGTCATAACGAGAGAGCTTCGTAATTTATAGTTCGCTTCGCTGTCTTGCGGCCTGGAATACAAAAGACGGCATGTTATAATAATAATGTGCAAATAATAGACGTGTACAACGTATTGTACTATGAATACTATGATAATATCAACCAGTCTAGTAGTAATGGGAGTCCCGAAATGAGATGACATGTTTAATTCATCGCTGTTTTTATTCCACAGATTTTTCACCACGTTTCAATTCACCATTCGTATAAATAAGTAATCTTTTAAGCAGATGGAGATGTATTAATGAATAATTGGCCTTTCATTTATTTCTTATTTTTTAATTTATTTTTAATAATATTTTTCTGACATTTTTGGTAGATTTTGGAGTTAAAGGCAACCTCAATATATACTGAAAATCCATCGATCATTTGAAGATAGTGTTGAGATTTCTGTGGAAAAATAAATGAATCGTTAATAATCTAACCAACTGTAAAAAAATATGTTAAAAAGCTCTTCCATATCGTGGTCTAGCTGCCAAAATTCAATATTCCATTACGAGTTCTCGCAATTCCAACAGGCTATTCATTAAAGTTCAACAAAGCGTTTAACCCTTTATATCGCTACGTCTTATTACGGAATTATAATGAAATCATTATTTTGTTTCTAATTTGTAATACAAGAACAAGAAAACAATATTATTGTTTTTTTAAATGAATTATTACGCTGAAGCAATTTTAATTAAACATTCATTATAAATCATTTTTTAAATATAATTGCTTTAAAATTAAAATCAAATACTAATAACCATAGTAATACATAATACTTCGCCTACGGATTTTTATTTAATTCGTTATATTAAATTACTTTGAACATTGATTATTATGCTTTATAAACAAAGGTTGAATATATTCAGAAAAATTCAAACTTACCACGTAGCCATGAGCATTGAGGAATGTATACTATGATGTCATATACGCAAAAAAATCCTTGGAGTTGTATTATAAGTATACGTAATATCAACTTTGATAAATCGTATAATGGTCTACCCTCCGTGAGAAATCTTGCTATCTAGCAATCAAAGATAAACTTAATAGGATTTTCTGTCACTGAAATAAGGCTTCTATGGCTAACCGTCCTGACAATAATACCATAAGGAAATGCGAATATATGTATTTTAAATGTAATTTTAGCTTTTTTTTTTGTGAATTTCAATCTAATGAAAAAGTTTCATGACTGTTTTGTAACAAATCTTCGTAAAATATTGTAATATACTTTTATAGTTGTTGTCTTAAGCTTTATGTATGAACAAGAAAAAAATATTACATTTATTTTACATCACGGAATACGTTTCTAAACAAAACGGAAAAAACGTGACAAAGATATTATTATTTTTGAAAGTAATACAGTATCTCTCCTAACAATTATTAAGTTTCTAGAAAAATCGTAAACTTCTCAGTTTGTGACAAACGTATGGTGCTAACTCGAAATCGACGGCTGAGTTTAAACATCTTTCAATAAGGCGTATAGTAAGGCAAACTCTCTTTATCATTCTATGCAGATCATACTTACTGTGTCTCAAATTTTATTGCACCTTGGGCCGTAAAATCTTGGATACGAATCTTCAAAATTTGCCTTCAAAATAGTCATGGGAGGAAGGTTTTATGTCTTTTCGATTTCATCGCAAAAAATCCCGAAAGATTGTCCTTTTTTATTCGATTTCTGTAACGACGTTCTCATCGTTTTGATATGACTTTTATTTACTTCAAGTTTTTCTTGAAACGGCTCAAAATAGTACCAAGCATATTTACCTTGAATTTTCTCACTAAACGAAATAAAATCTAGACTTTAGCACTTACCAAACAAACACACATTTTACAAGTAAATCTATAAATTTTTAAGTCAGTACATACTTTCAAATAGGAAAAACATTTTTTTTTGAAAAAAAACTCTTTTTTACGAGCTAATGGATTCAATTTTATACAACTATTTTTAGTAAAATGATGCAACATTTTAAAAGCTTATATTATATTATATTAAAATAAAACAGAAACTCAATATTTATATGGATCTAATTACATGAGTCTACAGCAGTCTCTCGAGTATCTACATCATAGATTCTCAAACTATTTTGACCTACCATCCCATTTTCACAAAAATAATACCTAAAATTGCTCATCTACCCTTTTTTACTTACTCCCTTCACTTTACTTTTTTTAGCTTGCGTTTATTTCTTCTATAAAGAGCTAACGTTCCCAACGTACCTGAAGCTCCCCTTCTCTCCCAATGCTTGCAAAATTATAAAGTTTCTTATTTTTTCCCCTAAATTGATAATTATTAATTTCTCCTATAAAAAAAAACCAGCCCCCCTTCGACCTCTTTAATACCCTCCAATTGATTTCAAATCCACTATCACTCTCCCTAGAAGGCTTCAGCGCCCACAAGGGGTGGTACCGCTCACTTTGAAAACCTATGATATCCATTAATATATGCAACGATGTGATGTTGAACGCATGAAACTAGACAAATTATAATTTACTAGAGAAATAATTAATTATTGCATCACCGATCCAATTAGTAAGCACAATATTATGATTGAATCAAGGGGTTGCTGATTCTATTCCCGTGTCACGCACATGCAGATATTAATAATTTAAATATAAAACAATTTTCGAATATTTACACCAGGCCTGGCCAACCGAAATTATCCTGCGAGCCGCATTGACGTCCTAAAATTTCCCAAGGGCCACACATAAATAAGAATAATTGCAAATTTTGTTCAGATATATTTTTCTTATCTGGTCCAGCATTAAAGCGAAAATATCACGTATCATTGTTAGTGTAAGTGATTGATTTGAATTTTGAATGCGGATGTATTCAAAAAGTTTTCAGTAAATGAATAAAAAATATAAAATTGTATATTATATTGAACAAACAAAAAAATCTGTTGAAAATAATGACAACGTTTATTCACAAAGATGCTTCAAATTTTGATTATATATCATAAATATAGTTTTAGAGGCCAGTACTGATCTACATATTGGTTATTACTCGTATTTTTTGCTGTCAACCTTCGATGATATTAAAACATCATTTTTCATAATTAAAATTTTTGACTGATGGAAATTGATTTTAAATTCTAAATTATTTAAAACTGGTAAAC
>JAGVSQ010013972.1:0-10834 GCA_022683975.1 Rhyacophila evoluta
TCGCTAACAGTGATCTCACGTATGGAAGTTTACCAGTTTTAAATAATTCAGAATTAAGAATCAATTTCCATCAAGCACCATCAGTCGAAAATATTAATTATTTAAATAAATCAGTTTTGCTAATTGAAATTAATCTTTCAGGGGCACTTGAGTGATACAATTGTGGTGAACCAGCCGAGATTAGGTGACAATTGTGATCCTACAAAATACTCTACCATCGGCGGCACTTTTATTTTAGAAGATGGGCAAGAAGTTATTATCAGAAATGTAAGTTGCTTACGAATAGTGTAATATTTTGTCATTCCCTCATTTTAGTCACTGCATACTGTGAAATTAAAGTCTACCACATGTTTAAATAGATAAAATTTTATTATATAAAATTCAATTCAATTATATTATTTTATGAATGCCAGAAAAATAGATAAAATAAATTTTGATATCAATATAAGATGTGTTAGGCTAAGTGCGGCATTCAAATTGTAAATATGAAATTTAATAATATTGAAGGATTGTAATGTTTGTTTTTTCTACTGATCAGCGAATACTCTATTTTCGATAGCCATTATCATTAAATTAAAATTGAAGTGTTTCAAGGAAATCATGCGAGTAGACGCACATAATCTGACATTTGCAATTAGTTTTATTATCTTTGCGATGATAAAAGAATAAAGAGCATCTGCGCTTTTACCATGTGATATTTTTTTGGCGGACGAAGTGTGTCTAGTCTAATAAAACATAATCATTGGGAATAATCATAAAATGTATGTTTGTATCACATAGAACCATTCAAGTTGAAACCAAATCTAAAATTTAAAATACTCACCAAATATCACTTCATTCTCATGAAAGATTCTCGAGTCCAACTTTTTATAATAAAGTACTATACTGTCATCTTTAGGTGTAAAATACATATATAATTTATACTATTTTGTAATAGATTCCTATAGAAGCCAGTGATTGAATTCAATTTACTAAAAATGTGTGCTACTTAGATGCTCTTACCCTAATTCAACTTACTGTCCTGGGATATGTTCTGTTTTTAATTGTATCAAATTTCAGATTAAGGAAGAAGCTAATTGCGAAAACATCGTCCAAGAAATATCTGAACTCGGAAGCTCATCTCAGCAATCCCATGAAGGTATATTGGTCAAATAATATTTCCACCTAAACATCTATTGATATTTCATTGCTAAATCAAAATAATTTTAATTGAAAAAGTTAAAAAAATATATTGCATTTTGCTATTAAACATAAAATCAGTAACAATTGGCGATCTTATAATACATAAATATTTTGGTCCTATCAGAATACTATCTAAGATTTTACACATTAATATTCTTTTAATGAGAGAAACAAAAGCACTACCCTTTCCATTTTGCATATAAGGCAATATTTACCACAGCCTAAGCTTTTTAATCACATTCTTCTTTAAGTACTACGTTGCTTAGGTTTTGTAATTTATCCTCCTTCACTTGTTATGTGTATTTCTTTGAAAGCATTTTAATCATATGATGTTAGATGTTGAGTTGATTACAGAGGTTGATGTTTTTGGTGGTGAGATGGATGAAGATATTGAAGAAGAAAATGAGGCGAAATCTGCAATTCAAATGGCTGGCGGGAAGATGTTCGTTACTTCCCAGGCAAACAATCATATCATCATTCAAGGTGATTTAAATAAATTTCATTTCAGTGTCATTGCCTTTTCATTGTAGTTATTTCAATGCAGAAGTATCTAGTATTTTATACAAAATGCCATTAGTTAGCAATGAGTGCACTGAAGTGAATTCAAGTAAATGATGAAAGTATATCTCTCCCACCATGTGAATTATTATGATTTACTTAGCATCTTTTGAATGGTATTTGAGCAAATTGATAAAATGGGCTGTACATGCATTCTAATAATTTATTGTTAGAGGTCAAATTGCACATCCTATATGCTAGGGGGTGATATTATTTTTTTGGTTTATATGGAATGCAATAGTTTATATATCGAGTAGTAAAATGGAATATACCATTTTCATTTTCATAGTGTTCAATTTTGAGACTTCTGTAAGAGATCTGTCATAAATTGTGGGTGCGGAATTTTCTCATAATAGTCATCAAATGACTGAACATGAATATGCAATTGAGAGAAATGCTTCTTGTTCTAATTTTATATCATGTAACTTATATTAGTAATATGAAATTAAATCATTTCTACACTCGGTGTTCTTCTACACTAGTATAGACACAGACAGCAGGCATTACAATCATTAAGATATTCATATTTAATGCTATGGGCTGCATGTCTTTTTTATTATTAGAATATCTATAATTAATATTAACCGTATAGTTAATATACTGATGCGTGAAATATTTCTATTCTCTTCCCAGTTGTATGCAAGTCTAACGTTAATTTTTTCTTTTGACGGTCAGGTGAGTTGTTGACAAAGGGTAACTCAGACGCCGGGAAATATATGGAGGCAGGAGAAAATGATAACGAGGAAAGTGAGATCATGGCCTCTGATGAGGACTTCCTCTCGCAGCAGAGGATACAAGTCATCGACGGAGACGCCCATCAGGTCGTTAACATTGTGACTGATTTACACACTTAAATATTATTTTTGCATCAGAACCAGACTAAGTCTTTTAAAAATGCAAAGATGCAGAACTGGATGCCGCCCAATGGGTTGAAATTCAATTCCTTTAAAAATAATTCTTTACAACGCGTAGATTCATATACTCCACTGGAGTGGTCATATTCATATTGTTTCAGATCCATATATGTTCATCTTTTGAAGTGAAAATGGTAAAAAATCCTTTGCTGATGGCTATTTTAGCATAACTAAGTAAAAAAATTTAGGATTTGAAAAGAGTAATTACTTTATTCAATACTGCATTGATCATCGAGCATGCAAATATATAATTGTAATCCAGAATAATCTAAAAACTAAACAAAATATAAGGACAAATTTAATTTTAAAGTTATACAATGTTGAGATTTTACAATACCATATTATCTTTTGCAGGTTATTGATCAGGAAGGAACATTACGCTTGGTACAGATACGAATGCCAAATGGAGGAAAAGGATGGGTTGCTTTAGATTAAAATAAACAATGTGTATTGTTCTAAGAATATCTGTAGCAAAATAACCATAATCGAACCTTCTATTATACAAAAATATAAATTTTAAAACTACACTGACTGTTTAGATGAAGGCCTGCCTCCATAGTACAAAATGGTAAAATAGAGTGATCAACAGATTTTTGAATTATAATTGCTTATGTCTGTCAAAGTTAATTCAGAATAATGTATCTGAAATTTTTTGTGCTTGATGCCTTATTTCACCAGAATAAATTTGTAAATTCAATTTTTAATCAACCGAAAATGTATGTACATATTATTTCTATGTAATATACGTGGAGATATATATAAGTGAAAAAAAAATTGATTTGTTTATCAATTAACCAATATCCTTTCGTTATTTGTAATTTACAGCGGGGTTCTGTGACGAGTGTATGAAGATAAAGAAAGCATGTGTCGTATTATACAAAAAAAGTATTTATACTGTAGGGGAGTAGACATAGTTTAAAAACTTTGTGATTTTATTACAAAAGTAATTAAAACAAAATTTATTGTCAAGATGAAGAAAAAATTCTAAATATTTATTAAATACAAAATTTACACAGCAGATCATTTGATAATCACATTAAAAAAATACAATATTCATCCAAATATGAGAAAGATATGCCAAAAAGTAATCATTATAGGAAATAATATCAATTTTGATGGGGCGTAGTATTTTATATTAGGTATGCAATTAAAGAACATGCTTTAATGTCCATATGAACTAATGGCTGGAACAATAGTAGTTTTATTCTCACAGATAATAGACAATGGCCCTGGCATTAATCATTTACATGCACTGGATAATCTGAGAATTCTAAGGTTATTGATTTTTTAATGGTAGGATTTAAGAATTATCAGAAATGTATTGAATGAAACTTCAGTTTGGATCTTAGGTATTTCTCTGAATTGCAATATTTAACCACTAGTTGGCAGACTTTCTCACCCTTAAATAAAAATTATCAATAAATATAAAATTTTATCAATTTAAAGTCTAGGGTCGATCAATGGACAATTTTTAAGGGTGATAATATATTGTTAGATAGTGAAACAGTAAAGACCAGACCTCAACGAGCCAAAAGCACTTATTTGCTAGGTTAATATTAAAGGAGTACAGTTTATATTTTAAAAACTAAATTAATTATGTAGCAAAAGTAATACAATATTTATGAGAATAAATAACTAAAAATAATTTATTGCAGATTAATAAAATGGCTCACTATCATTCATTGTTATTAAGAAAAAATAATGTAGTCAATCTTAATAAATAAATAAATAAGTGTAAATTTACTTGAGTCTGAGGTAGCAGAACTTTTTAAAGAGAATAAGAATTATTTTTTGAAATAGATGATGTGGATTTTAAATCAACACAAATAATGCTTTATTTAATTCATGTTATTCAGTCGTCATAGATATCTACAATAAATAATAAATACTGTAATAGCATGCAAATAAAGGAAAACAGGTTTGCTTCAGATGAATTTGTATATGTAAAGTATTGATAACTTTTCAACATTAGTGCAGAATTGACAACCGGTACATTTTGTACGTGTATTTCGTGATTTATAAAAATGAATACAGCATTCCAAATATAATGACAGTAAAAATACATTTTAAAGTGATAACGTAACATCTAGGGACACGTGAAAATGTTTTTTATAGATCACATTTGTACAAATAACCTTAAAATATTAATTCGATTTAAAAAAAAAATATACAAAATCATAGCCATATGAAAAAAGTAAAGAACAGATTGTTGAAAAATGAGATTCAAGATGAGTTTTAATTACACAAAATCATAATACAATACAATTATTTGCTTCATATATAGTAACATCTGGTAAAAACTGAATGTTTATTGACAATGGGGCAGGGTGAAAACTAAAGTTCTGTATCCGCCTCAAATAAATTTACCATAAAAATCATGCATTTTATATAATTTAAAATCTTTGCAAGTAATCAATTATTGATAAATAAAAACGGATGATGGTTAAATAAGAATGGTAACAATATTTTGATGATCACTATTAAATCATAACTTTGTTCTTAGCATATGGTTGGAAGTTAATTGTGTTACTACAAAACAAAATGCTGAATTACTCACTATCGATAACTGTTTAACAGATACATCGATGTGGTGAACCTACTCCAATGCTGTGGCTTCTAGTAGAGCAATCTATCTGCCTCGAACCACAATGAAAATACATAATCTAATTTATATAAATGGGTAGATATGATTATTTATTTCAAATCTGTAAACACAACTAATATAATTTCCTATATATGATAAGATATTATTGAATTGTTAGCAAAGTTAATAACATCCATTAATCTAAAATCATAAATGAACACTTAAATGCAATAGGATCTTAATCAGTTGTATAGTGGGGTAATTAATATATATTTCAATTGACAAAATATTTCACAATAATACAGTGTTTATATTTTACCATCTTGGGTATCATAATATACTTATACTTTCCTTCATATTAGGCCATTTAAATATAAAGGAGGCTATATTAAGATATCATAAAGAGAATTGGAAATGTGGATTGATAAAATAAGTAAATATTATTATTGAGTTTCAGGGATCCTTACAAGAATTTAGTTTCCATGTATAAAAAAGCGGGGAAAAAAGTTACCAACACCTTCAATCACTGGAAGAACATTAAGATTTTCGCATTATATAAATAAGCCTTTCTCAATTTATAATGATATTATGACGCATCTATAAGGCGGCTTTGATAAATATAAATATTACTGTACATGCCATCTATTAAATGCTATTGGATATACATTATATTCAATTGACTTTATTATATTGTTATGTGTCAGTAAAACAGCTAAAAAAAATTTTTCTTATATTCTTACGTGGTATAAAATTTTCCGAAAACAGCTAATGCTCTAAGCCTGTGATCCTCCCGGCGCAATGCCTGCGACAAGTGTTTGGATAAAATCCTGATTTGGGGGGGAATAGAGGATATATTTAACCAAGTTAATCAACATTTAATAATAAATGTAAATTCATTTAACATGTTTCATAGTTCCGTTGTTTAAAAAAAACAACAATAAGTAATTCCTAATATCCAGTACTTGTCGCAACATTTCGAGGGGCACTGCTCTACTCTAAAATAACGCTTCATCATTTCATCCTCTAGCAATCTATTATAGTTGTATTTTCAACAATTTTTAACTTGCTAAATTTTTAACTCATTCAAACCCAATGAAGACCGGACATATGCGACATTGTGCAACAGCATGTAATAGAATCCGCTACAGTTGTTACATTATGATGATTATGATGTACAACTGTAAATACTGTAGTCACACATTTCGGTCCAATTGGATATTGCCTCACTAGTTAAGGTACCTACCTATGTATAAAATAATGATGTGTAAAATTCTACTGAATAAATATCGTCAAATTATTTTGATGGATTAACTTAAGCTTCTTCAGTTTGGGTTTGAGATTCAAATTTATTTGCGTTCTCAGAATGAGCATAATACATGTTATATTCACATTTCTGCTCTTTTTACTTTTAACTGGGTTATGTACTTTGGATAATAACTGAGGTGTCATTTCCTAACGGGTGAGATATTTTTAGTTGACTTTCAGTAAAATTGAAGAACTAAAAGATTACTTCCAACAATCTGACGAGTTTTTCCAGTATGGGTTTTACTATTGACATTACTTAAAAAACATCCTTACCCGTAATGATACCCAGTAATAATTATTGTTTCCGTAATTTTGTATAGAAAGCTAGAATTTCATATCTACGTTCACCGTAATAATACATTATTTATAGGTGTCATATTTTGCATTACTTACATTTAACGCCATAGAGTAATCTTATTTTCCTTAACATTACCGATAATATTTTTAAAAAATCAACGATACAGTACAATCACTTTTTCCAAAATAAGCGTACAAAACTCAAAAGCATACACCGTTGGGATATCTCCATATTTTCGAATTTCATTGTCTGAAACATATATACCTATTTTGAATAATAACGGTTCAGTATATTTTTAAACAGTAAAAATTGAAATATCATATATTTTACCACACAATACTTCATACAAGTCGATTAATTGATGTATTCAGAATAGAGGTTAATATGTTTTGAAAATGGTGACATCGTAAAAACCTCATAATATTTATGTCCCATATTAGTTCTAGTTTGATATCTGGCGATTTGAGTGATTTATTGCACAAAACATACCTTACTTGAATATTCTGACTCAATCGAAACCCTTTGCAAATGAGTAGTATAATACATGCTAAAAAGATTTCTTGATTTATCATTGACATAATCACCAAGATTCATAATTGCAAATTGTACCAGTACAAGAGTACCAGTCACACGCATGTTTAGAAAGGAATTAATAAAAACTTCTTCCTTTGCAAAAGCAATCTCGAGATATGTATTTTTTAGAGTTCAGCAGGTCCTTGGACACGTGTAATGTTTACATGTTCCACTTAGTGAATATGAAAGAAAAGAAGTCGATATTAAAGTAATGGTGTGTATTGATGTTATGTGTATATTTACCATTAATAAATGTACACATCTCATAAGCCTTGTAAAAAAATCATCACTAGTGATTTCAAAGTTCACAACCCATTCATTCACATGATTATTATAAGCCCTAAACGACATTATTATCCTGATAAAATTGCATGATTATTTACTAATAAAATACTAGGCATATATCGTTAGAAAGTTTACATGAAACTAAATGACTTACAGGTCAGTTAAATTTCGCATTTGTAGGATTTGAAAATAAAATAAATAACTTAGAGCTAGATACTTGTCTTCCAACAGAAATATGTAATTTTGTAAAACAATTAAACATTCAATGATATATTGTAGGATTCTTTATTGCTCCACATTTGTGCGGGTAATCATCAAGAGACATGAAAGCAATTTTTATCGGTGTAAATAAAATCAAAATAATTAATTACCTTAACTGATATAGCATGGCAGTAATTATAAACAATGACTAAAAAAAATATATCAAGATTATCATCGATTGTTCAAAATAGTTACTAGACTTAAGCTTTGCATGCTTTGGTACTTAGTGTCATAGTTTTGTTATCTAGGCATATTATTGTTTACAGCCAGATATAAGTTATTATTATACCCATATCACAGTCATAATGTGCAAAAAGCCTTTGGAATTAAGTAATTTAAGCATATGGGTATCTATAGAAAGTCTCACAGATATAATAAATCGGTTCAATCATCACTGTAGAAAAACACGAAAAAGCTACTTAACATGCCTGTTGATGGTGATTGTTCAGGTATTTTTTGATTTGGGAAATTATTCCCGAGTTAAAATGTGACGTGAAAAATATTACGTTTGTATACATGTCATTCATGTATACAAAGTTTTCTTTGAACTCTACAAGAGTACAGATATTATATTGAAGAATAAAATAGAAAGTGAGCGAAAAAGATATAGTAACAGCCGAGGAAATTGTGTCAGTCTCCTGTTATTTTTCATATCTCATTTCGATTGTACCTCAAAAATTACACTGCTATAAACAGTTTTAATGTGAGGCACTGAGTGAGTATGTAATACTTCCTATTGCTGACATGGAAATTTAAAAAGCCCCACAACCGACAATTTAACAACTTACCATCGCATCAGATATAGGTAAACATTCAATATTATACATAATTATCGCTAACCATAATCAGTTGTACAAAAGAAGATTGACTTACTTGACCGTAGTCTAATATTTTGATACACCTCCCAAGGACACTTACCATATTAAGAATTATTAATTTATTTTACACATAAAATCCACAAATCTTTCACATCCAAACAAACTGCTTTACAAATAACATTTGGTTTTGAATAATTATCAGAATTCGCAAAAATTAAAGTAAAATAAAACTAGGCCAAGCTTTATTATAGCCTGAAGACATAGATAAAAACAATAGATAAAAAATTATTCGAATTATTGTGTGAAGAATAAATTGTAAGCTACACATTATACCTTATTTATATAAGAATAGAGGTGTACAAGAAAGTTTGTATTCAATATTGATATCAAATATAAACTCCAATAAATAAATTATATTTCAGATAAAACAGATAATTAAAGAAATCAAGTTAATTTTCGATGATTGTATCAATAAAAAATAAATCATTTAGCAACGGTTCAGCTAACATATGAGAAAAGATTTGTCACAAACAAGTGTAAAATTACTACGAACAAAGTATTTATAAAGGACTAGAACTAAACGTAACTCAACCCACTTTTATTAAAAAGATGGATATCACTCGAGATTATAAAATATATGGTATTTCATGATAATTATAGTAGAATTAGCTAAAACAACTGATTCATTTGTATAGTCAATATGTGATATATTATTTAATAAAAATTGCAATACAAAAATGTACAGTGCAATAATAAATTATATTGGTATAAACACATGATATAATTAATTATATCAAGCCACTCAAGGCATGATGAAGATTTCTTCAGATCAATATGATTTTAAGCTATATTTCAGGTATTATAGGTAAACTGATATACCTAAGGTTTTTCATAACTTAAATTTTTTTTTCTTCAATAAATTGACATAAAATTAATATTAAAACTGAATTGAGATGTGTGAATTGTAATTATGAAGGCTGTTGACTGTACACTTGAAAATCTGTTGATAAAATACACTTGATTCTCTTTTTATACAGGAATACCGCGCAATAAAAGATAAGGTGGTCATATAGACATAGTAAATAAATTCCATCCAACTATACTTAATAAAAAAATGTTGATTTTCACATTACATATTATTTATATGATATATTTATTATGTATAATTTAACATTATCATTCAGTCATTCAGTGTCACGACTAGACAGTAAACGTGATCGTTTTCTGTTGTTTTTTTTTTTTTTTGTGGTGAAAAATTACTTATCACTGGAAATATTTACTGCTGATTCTTTTGTTTCACTGGTTTCAAATGTGAATTTGGTTATCAGAGTTGTAATTTTGTTTTTCTTAGTTTTTTATATGATTTTTCATAGAGCCATAATCATTTTTAACATTCATGTTTATTGGCTAGTCGGAGGCGTTCAAGAATTGTACTAGATGAAGGAGTGGAATCGCTCTTTTATCATCACTACTATACACTAATATCTAATCATTTACATTTTTTAGAATACTTTGTAGAATTTTTTCTTCTTTGAGAGCTTTGTCAACTGTTCATTTTTAATTCCTCAGAACGCTCTCTACATCTACCAACCTTATGTGACAACATGATCAGATATCAGAATTTAATCGGTTTGTATTTATATAAGATTTTTAGGTGCTACAGATTCTGAACTTAAAATAATCTCCAGCATGCATTTAGGATTTTGGATGAAACTAGGAGAGAAAATTTTCATTATCATTTTTTCCATGCTTGAATGATTGACAGTGTAGCATGTTTTTCTAGTTTATCTAGAATATATTGAAATAATCACTGGATACAATTTGATTAAATTTTCCCATGATCGAGCGAGATTTTTAAACAGTGTTGAAGTAAAAAAAAACAATATAAAAAATAATCAGTTTTTTCACTTTGATTGTGTTATTTCAAAACTGTGCAAAAAGAGAATTAAGTGTATATCTGAATGTTAAACCTATAAGCAGGAAACTCAACATGATGTAAATGATGCCGCCATAATACCATTTGTTTAAGAATCATATCCAGGTGAGTTACGGTCCC
>JAGVSQ010013973.1:0-10834 GCA_022683975.1 Rhyacophila evoluta
GTTCTCAAAGCTCAGAATACGGTTGTTTTGGGCCTTTGTTGGGTGCCATGTTTCAAAACCGTAGAGCAGCACTGTCAGAATGCATGCATTGAACAGACGGTATTTGGTTTTTAACTTGTACAGCTTAGAGTCCTAAACATTTCGCATAGAATTAAAAGTTGCTCGGCAAAAAAATATTCGGCAGTAAATATGTCAACACGATGGTTATGATAAATATTATATTATAAAGGTCAATAAATTATATCCCAAGTGATGTGTGTATTGATACTCCACGAGAATGCTATGATTTTTTAAATGAAATATTAGATGTATTATAAGGGCTGTGGTGTGCTATAAAGTAGAGATACGGTTGCATCAGGTGGCATCATGTAAGGAGTGGAAAAATTAGCGAAAATCAATACAAGTATTCCAAAGGCAGAAAATATGTGGGAGCGTGAATATTATGTTGTGAGGCGGCGAAATTATCTGGAGCCGTGGTATTTTTTAATTGATTTAGGTGCGAGACTTAAAAAACAAGAAATCAGAATTTTCAGCGCGTGAAATGGGCAAAATTTTAAAGACTTTCATCTGGCCCTGGATTTATTTAGAGAACACAGACTTCAACTGAGTTTAAAATGAGTATTATCGATAACACGTAAGCTTTGACATCGTATTTCACCAGTCATCACCAGAAAGAGGGAATCTTGTGATCTTTGGATCTCACATATTTGTGGCCATTTGTCATTATGATTTCAAGAAAATTCAATTTTAATTTTCGTCATATACTTGTTAGGTATCACTGCCTCATGAAGTTTCGCATTGTGTTCATTGTTATCGCGACGTCACAAGCGGGCTTCAGTTAGTAGGCAGGCATGGCTCTCATCCCATCACCCCACCGACCTCTGGTGCCTCCCTCCCCCAACACTGCGAGTCTTATTCAAGGTCCAACTGACTGGTCTTGCCCAGCACGTAGCGGCTTTCTGCTTAAGATAAAAGGAGGAGATCAGTTCCCGCGCTTCGTCTCTACCAATTACAAGCATTCCGACGTAAGGCGGCGAATTTACAACGGCGAACAAACACGGCGTAAGTTTTCAAACTCGGCCAGGAAAACGTTTCCACTCTGTTATGCATAAAATAAACACAGTAAAAACTATTGTTCACAATTAAATTAATTAATTACATTTCTTAAAGTAATAGTATAATGTAAGTAATTTTCCGAATGCATTGGTGTATGGCATAATTCATAGTATTTAATACTATTTGTGATAGAGTAAAAAAGTATTTATTTTATGTGAAAATATAGTCATCGCGGTGTTTTAAAGTAATTTTATTGAATTAAATTGGCTTTTCTCCCAGTGCGGTTAGGGATTTGATTCACACAGCTGCTATTTTTGTTTAAATCTAGAAATGCAAGTCTGGGTGTATGATGAGTTGAGAAATCGACTGACTTTTTTTGTAAAAAACTGGACACAGTAAAAAATCGATTTTAAATTCAAAATAAAAGTCTTCTCCTAATTTTGGTTTTTTCTCTTTCACCCTTGAAATTTTATCTATTAGTAAGTATTGGTTGCATTGACTGCCATATAAAATAATCCCGAATGTTCGAGTAACACAAAGATATTGCGGGTAGTAAAAATGATTTTGAAACTTATGTAATACTCGTTCATTTAAATCCATATTTTATATCGTTAAATATTTTTGTATCTAGTAATTTTCATGATATTACTTTTCAAAACAACGTATCTGTCTTTAAATTTTATGTAATTGAGTAAATCATTTGCGGATAACGTCTAGCATATTCTGAAATTCGAATTGAAATACCTACCATTGTGCACTCGAATCCTTCTCAAGCCGCCATGTCGTGTGCATCGATTTAGTTTTGAGAATTTGTTATATGATTTTTAAGGACAGTTTCCATCACTTTATTGTAGTATATACGTTGCTCAATATTCTTTCTGGCTCAAAAAGTTGTTAATTTTATAAAGAAAATCATAAAATAGCCACAAATCTCTTTTAATGGGTTTAATATAAATAAGACAGGTGCTTAACCTCGAGTCATTTAATCGTATATAATATCCGCGATGATATCGAAATTCAGCTTTGGTTATAAGTCAGCACGTTGGTCGATTGAAAAATGTGACATATAATAATTGATTAAAGTTGTGTGACTTACAGACTTGTGGATCGGGATTCGGGTACCTTAGATCAAGATAACAGCATTGGCGGCTTCTTTATAACGCAAATCAAAGATTTTTTTTCTATTCGTGTATGAATAAAATACTACATTTAATGGTCAATGTTTTTTCAAGCCGCTTGACTGCTTCGACGTATACTAAAAATCTTTATGTGTAATAAAATTTATATCATTGTTTACAAATGATGTTATAAGATTCGATCGTTATTTTCAAATGAATAAAAATGTTAGCTTCTGATTTTGGATTATTTAATAAATTCTTGCTTCATTTTATAACCCATAAATTTATCTCCCAACGAATCTCACTAATTCAAAAGGTTATAATATATTATATTACGCTTGCTTCTCTTGAGAGTATACATACTTCCCTTCTCTTGAAAATACGTTATTTGTTACCATAGTATATCCGCTTTATTCAAGTCGTGAAAGTATTCAACTAAATACTCGATATGGCTTAGATTTTATATATTTATAATAGTATTACACATAATCATGTATCTATAGATACATATTATGTGTACATCAACTATATGTGCTCCAAGGTATATGGTGTATATAGGTTTCATTATTTGGATGAAAATTTCTTGCTAAAACGCCATTTCTTAACGACTGAAAAACTAAATAACGTTATACTTTCTATTTTTTGTATGTCTATGTTGCTTTATTGTTATCTACGTCCATTATAACGCTACGGTAGTCTCGTGATTACTAAGTTATACTCGGTGATTCCCGTGTTTTTTCAGTTCACGTTTCTCTGGGATTGTTTATATTGAATTTCCGGGAAAACGGGGAGTATAAATCCTGTATATGGTTTTGCTCGTCGACTTTCAGTCATCGAGTATAATTTTTAATTTAAATTTGGCTGTTGGCTCGTTTAATACAACTTATTGAATATAAGATTCGCGGAAACATGATTATTATGTTTTTCATTTTCCGGGACCAAGTACCGAAATAACCAACATATATATAATAATATTTGCGATATTTAAAAAAACTACATATAATATTATAAAAAGTGCGTATACCGAATAAAATTGTTTGACTCGTAACGGTTAATATGCTACTATAACGGTACCAATTGACGAAGGACGATTAAAATAACATGTGATTACAGATTTGTGGAAGCCTAGCGTTAGAGAATTTGATATGTTATGCAGCCTCCCGGAAAGGACGATTCTTTTAATGCTCAGAAAGAATTGAACGTATGTTAACTCGTGTTAGGATTGATAAAATTATCTCAGGAAAAAGCGACGATTTTAGTGAGTTTAACGGCCTGCTAGGTCGTAACATCCTATCAAAACTGAATAAAAATTCCATTCATCCACATCGAGTGATCTTCCTCGCATGGATCACGTATGAAATATTTCTACTATGGAGGCAGATGAAAATTTGTTTTTTTTTTAAATATTACTTATACCATAATACTAAAGAAAAATACTATTTTTAAAACCTATCAGTGGGTACTGAGTGTCAATCAATCAAAAAATCCAAAATTTCGCAATTCTGAAAAAATCCGAGATTCGACTGAATTCAAAAAATATTTACATTTTAATTCAGAATTCTGATTTTTTTATTTTACTGAAATTTTCATAGTTATACATATGTGTATTTATTTGCTGGCCCTCTTTAAAAAAAATCCATAAAAATTATCTATATACTCGTATCTGGCACTAAATTATTTTTTTCAGCTATTTTTATCATCGATTTCCTTGCTTGTAACCATGTCCTCTAGTGTGAAGCATACGTATATCCGAAATACTGACTTATTTGATAGTATTTTTTTTACGGGATTTGATTGTCCGCCAACCTTTCAATCCATTGGACATCTAGTTGACATTGGACATCTGCATCTTTGATTTGTTTATATTGCACGACTTGAGCTCCAACCGTCGAGGTGATAAGCTA
The DNA here is from genome assembly GCA_022683975.1 of Rhyacophila evoluta. NCBI lineage: Eukaryota > Metazoa > Arthropoda > Insecta > Trichoptera > Rhyacophilidae > Rhyacophila > Rhyacophila evoluta. Next base: position 4,079 of record JAGVSQ010013973.1, read on the forward strand.
TTATTTTTAAAAAATAGCTTCTAAAGCTTTGTGTGAATTTTCGACACTTGTCCTTTGAGACTTGTTCAATGAATATGATTGATTAAATTTTTTTTTATTAAGTATAATAATTAGGTTAACATATCCCAATACTAAAAAATCTCACGTAAATTTATACATACAATTAAAACGGAAGTATTTTGAAAATAACTTGTGAACTTAATGTGAACGCATTTTTTAAAGTAATTTGTACAGCCTTTTATCGCTATCAAGTACTTAGTACCACATTGAAAAAAATATACAATATTTTAAATACTTTGTGTTAAAATATTTTAATTTTTACCGGTTACAGCCTAATGCCGTGATAATACCTTCGAATATTATAATAAATTATTCGGTATCACGTAAATGGTAAAATTTGATATCTGTAAAAATTTGGGTTGTCATATTCAAACGACTAATTAAAAAAAAAAAACGGGTAAATGATCCGACGTTGGCAGTGTCTAACTACGAGTATAATCATAAATAATATGCAATACACACTGTGCAATATGTGATACAATTGTATATATGCAATACTCGTATATATGTACGTGAATATTGGTAACAAGCGTTATCTCAGTTCGGTTGTCTCCATATTGGTTTTTTATTTCTATCAAAGAACTGAATAATTTATCAACAGCATAAATATTATATTTAACATAAGTCCGAGTTTTTTTTTTTTTTTTTTTGTAACATTTTGAGAGTTTATTTTTAGTTTAGATAGTTCATTAAAGTCGTGATAAATGATGAGTTGGTGATCCTGTAAATGTTGTTATCCTGAACGCACTACACTTTGAATCACGGAATCGTGCACCTATCAATTCGTCGGAATCAAATTTCATTTTATATTTTATTGAAGCGTCACCGCGCTACCTGACTTTTTATGGCTTTTGTCAAACCTAAAACAATAAAGAGCGGTTTATTGGTGGACCGGTATTCGAGAAATGTGAATTGATGATTATCAAAGTTTAATAGCGGTTCCGTGGCTCACGTCGTTTCAATGCTCGCCCAAGAGGTCTAATTGCTTTTGTGTATTTTTACGTACACGTATAAATTAACGAGCTTTATGAAATGATGTTAATGATTCATTAAATTTCACGGTTTTCTTTTTTTGAATAAAAATATCGCTGCTGATGAGAAGTAGCAACATTAAATTGAATTTATTTGTGATTTAATTGCTTCTCTGCTTCATTCACGAAAATGTTTCCCGCTCAAATATCTGAATTTGTTGCAGAGCGTACGTATAGAGGTTATTCACGTTTAAAGAGGTTCGAATTCAAGTTTTATATATTTATAGCTAAGACCCAACAGTTATATTGTACGTTTGTTAGGAAATAAAAGAAAGTAAATAATAAGCATGAAATTATACGAATGGAATTAAATATTAGATTAATTTTCGACACGAATTTTTATATAATGTAGTATGAAGTTAGGTTAAAATGTATTGACATTTAAATTAGCTTTGTTTTGGTAAAGATTGCGGGTTCGATTCTGACAGTTCCTGATTTTTTTAAAAATCTAAAAATGCAGTACTGTATGCCTGTTGAGTTAAGCGATTGTCTGGTGATCAATTCTCGTGAAAAATATCAAAATAAATCTAAAAAATCTGGAGAACCATATATTTCTGGAGTAGTCATTTTCACAATGTTGAATTACATACGCATCACTTTCGGAGCTACTATGTCATAAAAAACGGTTTATTTTACATACTTACTCCCATTTAAATATTTTCAGTGAATTATAATTCCATCGATTTAAAATTTCAGTTGATATTTTAGCGATTATAATAAACATTGATTCCATGGACGCTGGGCCTTTGAGATTTTACGTGAACGATGAAAACTGAAAAGCATATATAGATTACGGGAAATGATTTGTCTAGAATCTAAATGACAAGAGCAAAGCTATTAAAAAAATAAACTTATTTTATACTTTCTTTAGTGATGACGTTTGATTCGCCGGATTTTATAATTCTCAGATATCTGACTTCAACAAAAAAAGAATTAAACAAGCAAAGCTAAAACTGTCGGTGTGTATTTTTATTAAGTTTCTGAATTCAATAAATGTATAGCTATAGGATGAATGTCGTAATCTGTTTATAATTCCACCAAGCAATGAAGAGATGAAGAAAGCTGACTTTTTTTTAAGACAATATCTGAACAGCAGGTGTACTTTTCTAACATTTACCATAATATAGCTTACGCCTGTAAATTAAATAATATATACGGTATTTGAATGAATGACAGAACAATTGCTTTTGGAACATTATTATTTTTACACCCATGAATGTTTACCGTACCCTCTACTGGTTGTCATATCACGATCAAGCAGTTGTTGAAATTTGCGGTATAAGCGGTAAACTTATATGAAATTGACATGTGCAAATATTATTAAAATAAAATTTAACGAAAAATGATACGCACGGCTGTGCACAATGCCAAAATTCATTTTCAGCTATCTATATCAGCGTTTAAATATGGAACATATAGATCTTTTCAACGAAGACTCATTTTAAGATATTGCTTTACATGATAATTCCTTGAGAACTTATCGTATAACTCTTTGAGTCATGCATGTTGATCTTTTAAAATTTTCAGACATTTCATTTTTAGATCAATTTGCATATTTTCTTTTGGTGTAATAAGTTTTAAGCAACAGAAAAAAAACTTTATTATGTAGGTAAAAAAAATAATAACATTATTTTTCAGTACAACTACGTATTATGCGTTTATATTATTTTGTCGATACGTGCACTTAACGTATCTTATACATTATTTCGAAGAATATATAGTGCAAACTAAATCATAATACTTGCGAGAATAATATCAAAAAACATTGAAATTCTATTTGCAAAAAAGTCATTTTCTATTCATCCAGTTTTCACTAAAAAAGACCCTGATGATAATTATTTTTTACCTTTTTTTACTATTCACCAATTTTTTGCTGGATTCGTTTCGATGGTAATTTAAAAAATATAAATTCTTTGGTTTACAGATACTTTTAAAAGAATTGACTATTAGTCAATCTCTGAACCCACTAGGCATCGGGCTCTGTAGCTCCAACACCGAAGCGCACACCCTTATCAATCGGCCACCGATACAAACACACCTTTCTTTGATATATTTCATCTCCCACATTCAATAATACAATTAATTTTCTTCGCCTTATATGTTTCATAGCCCCTGACATACAAGGGGAATAGTCTATACGAGTTAAAATCCCCTGACTTGTAGCGTTACTACTGGTGTGCGGACGACAAATATTTCGGCATCACTATCTTCAAGCCTTATCAAAAACCGATAATTTACAATGTTTATTCTCCGCCGAGTATTACTGTCATTGTTTATTTCCCCACGAGCTTGCTGGCTTTTTCTTTCGATTGTTTTTTCTCCTCCGATTTTGTTTTATCAGATTACAATCCGTTAAGTATTCAGCGATTATTGATTTATTATATTTACAATAAAATAACATTGGCAGGTAGGTATATTTATTCTATTAAAGTAATAGATTTAATTTTATTTTTGTGCATCACTTTTTACTAAAATCGTTCGAGTATTATCACATAAGACTCGTCGTAGTATTTAATTATGATGAATAATATAAAGCTTACACAGTTTTTTTGTTCAACTAAAGCATAAGTTCAGATTTTAGTAGAAAGAAGCGGTGCGGTTGTCAACTTTCAAAACCTGGCAAATATAGGAAGTAACTTAAAATGCTTAGGGTGATTAAAAACATACTCAATAGCAGAACATATTATATCAAAAAGCGTTTGGAATTTTAAAAAGTTGGAAATCTCAGATACTATTTTTTTTACAAAATTCTGATAGTAGTGTATGCATTGCAATACAGTATTAACGAAATTGTATTTTTATTGAATTTGTTTGTTACTGGGTTTTCAAATTGGACAACCAAATGTCTTCATACGCATAAAGATATAAAATATACCAGCCTTTTCTACGTATCGCTATTCGTTCTCTACAAGTTCATGGATGAATTAATCAGACCCGGCACAAGTATCAGGTAAATCACCCTGAGAATAAAATAAAATTTTTTCGTTTAGTGAAAATAATAAAATTTATGTGAAATTCTAAATTTTTGCAATTGAAAATTTACCAACTTATATCAATTACATAATTAGTAATGAAATGATAAAGCATTAAAGACTAATGAGCAGCGGTGGTTTTTTTTTACTCACAATATTTTTTATAGTAGTAAACTTCTATTATAATTCAATATTAAACGGTTTTTGAAACACGGAAGCATTTTTTAGTAACTTTGATAACTGTCAAACTAAAAAGATACAACAATAAAAAGTATTGTGGCGTAATACTAAATCAATATATGAATGTTATACAATTGTTCTTTGTGCCGCAATGGCAATGTCCGACACTTATGAATAATCAAAGAACTCGTCTACCATCTGCAATGGAAACAATATACATACATTATAATGCTAGTGGATGTCAACTAAATTCGTTATTATGTACTTGGTTAAAATTTTGAATAGTTGATTGCCAATCTAACTGATAAATGATAACTAAATCCAATTATCTTCTTCGTGTCCTTTTACGAGGTCATTATGAAACCGTATAAGTCAAAATGAGCTGATCGTACAGCAACACAGCCATGACAAAAGAAACGTAGTTTTATAAACAACTATTTTTATTTTGTTCTCAAATTTCTCAGTTGGCATGTGTGACACGTATATGAAAATTATGCATTTACAATTGTTATAAGCTATACCGTGGCTCTTGTACTATCACGTGATTGGCGATTATTGATCCTAAGCTACAGACTCTACATATTGGATAGTTGTAAATGGTATTGTATATTTGACAGATTGGTATATCAACAAATTAGTATACATACATACACACAGGAAATAAATGTTCAATTCAAACTTTTAAATTGCATCGTATTGGATTCGCTGATGTGTGTTTATTATAGGTGTCGATCACAAATATTATTGCAAACCAATGTCAAAAAATGGTTGAAAGGTATTCGTAAAACTCTTGAATCAAAGAAAATGTTGCAAAAATAAAAAAAATATATTTTAGGGTAATGTTTTAAAGCTTCTGGCTTGTGATAAGTGTCCCACTATTCCGACCCACTTTCATCAATATTCGCATGACATTATAATATTAAAGTCGATCAACTCGATGTCGCCAGATGTTTGATTCTTGTCTGAGAGGTATTCAAACAATTCATATAATAAAATTATTTAGCATGCTTGATTTCAAGCGACGAACGTCGGCGAAGTTTTTTAACACGAAATAAACAAAAACGTGTACAAATAAAAATTTTAATAAAACATTTCTTATTAATTTTCAAATGAACGTATGATAATCATTGGTCCCCAATTCCGCCATCTCGTATGCCAAGTCATAAACTCTTATGAATGTGATTGGCACTTATCGCTTGCATCAATTCCCAATTAAATATTTCAGTCATAAAATATGTTTTCGGTGACAGATCACACTAAATACAAAATTATTTTGTGATGGATGCAATGTGACGTCGATACAAGCAATAATTTTAATTGTATTCTTATAACATACGAAGTTAAATGATCACGATGTAATAGTAGTCCAATATTAACCTTTTTACGATTCACAATAAAATAGCAGAGACAGAACATGTTGTTATATCCCTGTTATATATATCCGATAATCGAGAGGTAACTGTGCGCACTTCGAAGCTAAAGATTACGAGTTTAAATACCGTAGCTGTGGAGCTTAAAAAATCTAATGATGTAGTAATAGTTACCCGATGGGTTGTAGAACTAATTATAGTGAATTTAATCCTTCAAAATAAGCTTTGGCGGTTCGGAGATTCATAAACATACTTCAATTCAGGAGTGGTCACCTTCACACTTCTGATATCCATATGCTCAACATTTGGAACGATTATGGTAAAATGTTTATTATGTTTTCGATTGAAATTATACTTTAAAGAAATGTTTGCACAAGAGCTACATCGATTGTTTGATTTATTGAATGTTTGCAGTCTAATTATTTTATTGATTGAGAATCATAAAAAAAATATTGGCGACGAATTGTTTATATCGCATATTAGTCGGATACGGGTAATGGAGAAGAAAAAAAGATGGGCCGGAAAAAATGTCCCGTCACCCGACGTAGCCGCACATGTGGTCGACTCGCGGCTGCAGGAGCTTTCGCGAGCTTTCTTTTTGCATACAAACATCATAATTTGCATACCCGTTGCGCAATTTTTTATCAGAATTAATATTATATCTTTCGAGTTTTACGCGACCAATTTGTTGACAATTTAGCAAGATGGTGCTGGATTTTTATTTCGATGATAGAATTTCCGTGCTCGCTTTTTATGTAAGCATGTATTTTTAAACGTTTTAATGTCGTTAGTTTTGATTAATGTGAATAATCTGTCACACTATCGTGTAGTCATAAATTATCGCAACTATATCAGCGTAAACATCAACACCCGTTCAGTTCATTGCATGGGTGTGTTTTAAATAGCTAGGTAACTAAAAAAGAGTAAACTATTTATTAAGATCTAAAGTTACGAGCTAAATAATTATTCTACTTGGTATTTTGTATGGACTAAGTTTTGAATTCCACTACATTATACTAGTAAAAAAAAAACAAAATAAAGGATTTTTTTTTCTAATGTTTAACATTTAACCTGCGGGCTACTTTTGTCAAATTCGCAAAATGCGCTTAACGTTTGCGAAAATAAACATATTTACTGAAGTAC
>JAGVSQ010013974.1:0-10833 GCA_022683975.1 Rhyacophila evoluta
ACAACCCAAAATCCCACATTATTTACCACTACCGATGAAGAATATTTTAATTCATCGAAATCTTCAAATGAACTCACAGATGAAGTCCCAAGTACGCAGACAAATGATTTTCAAAGTGGTGGCATTCAATTAACAACTATTACATCAGTGTTGGAAAACGAAAAAGTCGAAACAACTACGGAAAACAGTCAAATTTCTAACTCTGTCTTTGATGCTTCAAAATATTCTCAGTTCCAAAGATATCCAGAAGAATCTCATTCAAGTAGTATTGACGACACGATCAAATCTTTGAAAAGTATAACTAATTCTTTAATCATTGAACAAAAACCTAACGATGCTGGACGGGAAATTCAAAACGGTAGAAGTATGGGAAATTCAATTTATGACTCGCCTACTAACGAGAATTTTAAATATAATCACAAAGAAAACACCATAAATAAACTTGCCAATATAAATAATTTTATAATTAAAACTAACAAAGACGTATTGAAGTCGGTAACAGAGGGAAATTCAGAAAGCGGCCGTAATGAATTAATAAATAATAATGTAAAAAATCAAGTCATAGATAAAAGTGATACCCATAGACGGTCAGACATAATTATTTCGGATGATGATGATGATGAATATTACGATGACATGTTAAGAGTGAAAGGTCTGTAAGCTTAAAAACAAATGCACGGAAACCATGATTTTACATATATTTCAAATGATTTAAATATTTTGCTAAATAATATTGTATGTTGTTCAGAATATCACCGTAAGAAGTATTGACTAAATTGCTGTATCACGCTCTCGTAAATATACACTTTTACAGTTCATAAACCGAGAAACTGAAAACAGTTGAAAGCAATAATTAGTAATGTATGTCACTTGTGATAAAATAAAAAGGACTCTCTAAATTTCTTTCTGCATACTTCAAAATCAAAATGTCAGTTTCTTACTATTTACTGTAGCGGTGTATAAAGACAATATTTAAAAAACGGTATATTACCATTATTAAATATTCAAACAATTGCGAGAAAATTTGTTAAATTTTTTTGTATAATATTGTAATACAATTTGTATCTTAAAATTTTAATCTTAATTGTATAATTATTTATATTAATCTTAATTGACTTCAATATTTTCTTTGACATAATGAATACTTATTTATATAAATTGACGATTTTTTATGTTTCATCAAACATGTATTAGACATTATTAACAATTTTAAAATAGGATGTATTAGATATAATATACATAATGCTCACTTTATTAGGCGGGAGTTGGTATGCATTGCAATCTTATAATACTTTATGTTTAATAATAATTATTGAAGAAGGAATTTGTTTAATATGATAGAATAAAAATATTTTTGTAAAATGTATCGATATATTATAATAGTTTTAAATAAATGAACATCAAAAATACGCAAATGAAAATTTTCCCGTAGTTTTATTTTATTCAACATTTTAATCGTATTTTTATTAAGCTTGTGTGTAATAGGATATAAAATTATAATATGTTTTAATTTATAAATGGTATAATTAAGTGCTTGTAATTTTTAATTTGACTAAATAAAATTCTCATTACGGTGACTGAAAATTCTCAATTTGCGAAACGGATAGAAAATGGGAACCGATTAAAGAAACGATTAGTACAATTATGTAACTGGACTATATGTACACTGTATTCAGTATGGTAGAAAGTTATATAATAATTGAGTGCTTAAACTGTGGTGTGTATATCATTTCCTTTCCAGTCCAAAAATATTGTATGTCAACAGAGTCATTCATTTCAATCAAACGATTTTCTTTCATCTTTATGAAAATTATCGTCTAAATTTAAAGTCATATCAAAAAATATATCTATCTTTGACAAAAGAAAACGTTTGCAAGACTTCTGAATCACGAGGATAAATTTGAATTGTTAAGACGACAGTTTATTAAGGAAGACCATAATTTATATCACACTCTAGTTTAGGGATAAAGGGTGTGTATAGCTGACTGTAAAGAGAAAGAGACAATCCTAAATAGATAAGCTCTATTTCACCATCCTTCATAGGCCAGAATGAAAAAAATTGTATCGATATTATTTTACTATCATGAAAATTTTCTAGGATTATTTCAGCAAATTAACGTTTGGAACTTTGATGTTAATCAAACATACTTTACAGTTTATTAATGCAGACAAAACCATGATATACATCACACCACATTATGAAGTAAAGACTACTATGATATACGTACATACATTGTATTAAATATCTACTAATCCTTTGACAGAGTCATGTAACACTTTTAACCCTAAGATGGCGCTAAATCCGGCTGATAAACTTTTAAACCCCTTTTACTTATAACTATCGTAGTTTTTTTTTAGAATTATCGTCAACTTCTTTTCCATAATATACAAATAATTGGTGAACACACATCTGACTTGGAAGAAAATTAAAGAATATATTATGATGTTTTTGTATAAATAAATATGGATCATGGTATCGGCGTACCTGGCCCCATGTGTCCGCGATTTGAAAAAAATGGAAAAATATCTACATTCATAAAGCATGCATCTTACAAAATCTTTGCGTACATCTATGTAATAATTTCATTTCTTATTAAAGCCAACGGTTGAAAATTAAAACATTGGGGTATTCCTTTTCTGCTCATTGCATTAATATTATTGCTTTTACGTGTATGAATTTTATTGCATTTAAGCAAAAAAGCTAGCTACTAACAGCGATTTCGGGTATCCGCGGAAGACAGAGAAATTAAACTAACCCATCGTGGATACAAAGTCTTTAATTTTAAAATTCCCGCATCAAATTGCACGACCAAATTCAAAAATAAAATTGTCCCCGCAAGAAAACTATACGACAAACACCAATACTGAAAGAATAGACAATTTTAAAATTAATATCCTTATTTAAATACTTCAAATTAGCATCAACGCGTGGGTCGACTAAATTTTAAGACTGAGGTTATAAATAAACAACCTTAGATAGTGGCGGATTTACCTATAGGCACACCAGGCGAGTGCATGGGGCCTCATAATTGAAGGGGCTTCATAATCTCTCAGCTAAAGTAGAAATTATTACGAGAAACCATGAGATTTTGGATGAAGTACGAAAATATATTTTTTTTAGATAGTGCGAGACCAAAGAAAATCGAGAAATCACAAAATTCTCGACGAAAGTATAAATTTTCAAGAGTAGTATCTAAACAAAACATTCGCACCTGAAGTATAGGGGCTTCACGATTGAATTGCGCCTGGGTCGTCTCAAGTGCTAAATTCACCACTGACCTTAGAAACCAATAATTATCCACAAAATCTGCGTTCAAAATTACGCCTAATGGAAAAGTTATTGAAACTAATAAGAAGTTAAATGTTGTTAATAATTCTCTTTTAGTCAAAATTTTCGTGTATCTTTTAAAGCTAACGTGCACGACTTAAAATTATAAATTCGAAAAAATGTTATGCGTATATTATAAACATAGTTAATACTTCGTTGCTACTGTGTCTAATTTATTGTCGTTAATTTAATACGCAATATAATATTCTGGGGTAAAACAGGATTTATCATGTCAATATAGTGTTAAAGCAGTGGAAAACAATAGGAAATATCCACGGGGGGTTAAACGGAAGGATCAAGTTTCTTCTTCATTTTAGTATAATAAGCCGGCGTTCACCATACAACGCACCTGTAATGCAATATTCCAGATATTCGTTACTTCACGCGAGTAGAAGGGTGGACAAGTACTCAAGCTACGTCCGTTATTCAGACTTCTTCATCCAGTAAATTAATGTGCCTGTACATTTAACAACATGTCATCAGAGTGTCATAGTTATTTTAATAATTCTCCAGGGATATAAATAATTTTGTAAACGCCCTGTTTTTCGCTAAATACTCTTGTATAATATATGTACATTAGAGATTAATCGACGGAAGCCCAGTTTTTTATTAATATTTTTGACTTGAGTATGAAAGAAAATTATTTTATTTCATTATACACAAATGATGTCCAATGGGTAGTAAAATAATTAAAAAATTAACGAACAACAGCTGTCCCTTTTATTATGTTTGTATTTACTCATCTATCTGTTATATATCATAATTACATGAACACGAACAGTGCTGCGCCGTGGGAAGATGGCGCACTCGAATCCGATAACTGCATATGTCTACACAATGCAAAGCATACCGAAAGTTGGGAGATTGGGAATCAATCTTCATAAAAAAAACAAGATTTATCTTCATATGCTTCATGTGCCCCAGTGCGGAAATAGTAAAACATATCTCATTTGTGGTTTATCCCTAGTATTTTCAGGAATACATTTCAGAAACTATCTTAAACTTGAGAAGATGCTAAAAATTTACTCTACTTAATTGCTCTTTATATGAATAATTAAGAAGAAGAAATTTAAATACGCCTGAAAACAAACTTTAGTATATAGCTTTTGATCCCCGTATACATACTGCTGTTAGAATATACTTCACTATTTTCACACATCATGGATTCAGTGTTTTCCGTATATATTTAAGCAAAAAATATTTTCGTAGTCCTACAGACAACTTGTTACCATTACTATAAAAATATACTTTACTATTTGAACATACGGATGGTCAACAATTAAATCCATCTGCACTAGGTATTTGTGGCACTGGCCCATTACATCTAATAGAATTTTCATAGTTGACTATTTTTTTTATAATCCACTGTAAATTTGGAATAATCATTGTGAGTCTTTACCACATGTGTATCCTATTTTGTGATTAATGAATGGTTCTGATATTTTAAATGTTATCAATATTATAATGCAATAGGTGTAGTATTAAAAATAAATAATTCAATAAAAATGTTTAGCGTAATAGATTATATATTATAAATATTATATGGGAGTATGCATATTATACGAATTTTAGAAGTTACAATTTTAAGTCGAATGGTGTCGATGTTTAAGCGCTCTCTTGTTTTCTTACTCTTACTACGTCACAAATCATAATATCACGTTTGCATTACAATCAGTCAAAATCAGACTACTTATCTTAAATTATCCCTTCGTAATTTTCGTACACGTGGTGTCCATATGCTCCACTTAGGGAGCGAACATTGAAGAAGAAAAAGAAGTATTTTTCATTAAAAATATCTATAAAATATAAGATGAGTGCAGTTCAGGAAGAAATCGTATTTTGTATCTGAATAACCTCAAAGAGTGAATTTGCTATTAAGTTTTTTTATCGTATCAACTATAAAGGTGGAGCACATGGATCTCCATGATATAATTCATTGAATACCAAGCATTCTTCCATTTGTTCATCCGACCCAAACAATTATTTGACAACGTCTTTTTTGGATATCTTTGATCTTAATCTCAAAGTTGTGGTCTCGTCAGTGATTTGGTGACAGATTTGAGTGATGAGACTAAATTTTTAGAATATCAAAGGACTGAAACACTTACTAATCCGCTGAATTAGAAGATTCTTACAGGAAAAAAAACAAGATCAAAACAGCGACAGAACATGACTGTTCTAAGATCGAAGTACGTACCCACGCGTTGCCTGTTGCTTGGTATAGCGTCGCAATCCACTCAGCTATTTTTATCTTTGTCATTTCATTTGCCTCGTGCTCGAGACATTTCTTGGCCATATGTGAAGTGAGTTGTTCACACCTAATGCATCTGCTGTAATTAATATTATTTTCTGTGACTCTTCTCAGTTCCTCATTTCCACAAATATAAAAGAGTTTCTTTCAAATGCTCAAGAAAATACATTTTATTTCTTAATACGTGGAAACAGGTCAAAAATCATGTTTTGAAAACTCTTATTTCACTATTTTTATCGCTCACAATAATATTTTTTGTATTTTAAATATAATCCAGATCAATTTTCTAAAACAAAGTGTAATAATACATAGCCGTCCGTATCCAGATATTAAAACAATTTACATAAATATAAATTCCAATTCTCGGTGCCTACTTGCTGGTGGGATAATGGATACATAAACAGACTTACTCTTGCAAACGTTCGCTCGTTTAGAACAACAAACAATCTAGACTAAAAAGACTCTAAAATATTCAATCCTGAGTATCACAGTGTCCAAAAATAATTAATTGCAAACCACAGCACGCTTATAGGTAAGACTTATTTCAACAACCAATCCAGAAAATGGTGAAGAATGCTAAAACAACATATTATATTTCAACATAAGTCTTAACAATGCAGAGATCCATATACTTATTTTCCTGGAGTAGTCATCTTCACACTGTTGAGATCCATATGTTCTACTTTTGGAGATGATATTGTATAAACGACAAAAACAAACAAATATTCCAAGACCATTGAAGCAAATCAGAAGCTTTTCAATAAATGGTATAAGACATAAAAGATTGACTGCAAATGACCAGAGATACTTAGAAAGCATTTTTTACGGCTCCCTACATGGAATAACTAATCACAACAAGGTATCTGCAGAATTCCCATGCTGATTTTGCTAACATCTCGTAACTATACTGATAAAGCTAAATAGATATTACTTATCAGCCTATATATTATTGAAAGCTAAGATTCTTTGAATTAGTAGCACGTGGTCAAGATGAGTCCAACGTCGCTTAATCCACAGTTATTTTCGTACCCTTTTAATCAGTCCGTTGATCTACTAGTGTGGACAAAAGTGAAGATAATAATGTTCATTCACCGCGTCTTGTAGATGTCATTTGAAAATAACACTAAATATAAAGCATTAAGTTTATTCTCATTTCAGTAACGAAAAACATCAGTAATTAAACTAAATAAATGGTGTGTGTAGCTGAGATCATTTTAAAGGGGAACTTAACGCAAGAAGACACCCACATTTTATATTTTAAATCACCAAAAAATTATTAAAGGGTGGTCGTATCATTATAATATACATGTATAAAAATATTCATACAAAACAAAATCCATGTTTGCATATGTACATGTGTGTGTAACTACTACATTATATTTATAGCTTATTTTGAATCTGCTAATTATTGACCATCAACGAATCTATTTCGCTCCGGCTTTTCCGTTTTCTGGTGACCACACATTATTGTTCGATATCTCTAATATTATGTAATATATGGTGTCCCAAAATAATCTGACATTTCAATTTTCCCACCATTTTTTGCGGTAAAACCAGAGTAGATATTTTCGTTTACTGTCATTAATAAACATTGTGGTTAAATTAAGCATTATACGGAGAAAAATTGGCGACAAATTTTAAATGTCAGCTCTTTTTGGGACACCTTACATATTCGGTGAATTTGGCGTGTCGGTAGCTGGATCGGTAAGCGCGAACACTTCGAAATAAACGATTACCGGCTTACATCCTGTAGTTTTCAAGGTGTATAACTATTATTATTTACCGCTAAAGTTTAAAGATCGACTGATAACAGTACTGTAGAGATACGCGTGCCCCAATTTTGTATCAGATGGGGTAAAAGAAATAATTCACTCAAGCAGAGACAAAATTTCCATCAAAGAAACTAAATACACAAATCATAAAAATTAAAGAGCATTTGTTTGCGACCGCTTATGGTGTGCAGTTATTATATTCACAGCAGTAAGTGAATGCTGGATACTTCGTAGACGAAGATACTAAATGGCAATTGAAAAAATTGATTTAATAAGCGACCAAAATACGCAAGAGAATTATAACAGGTCTTCAGTCAGTATTACATAAATCTTGGATTATAAAGACGAAATTGTCAATCGATTTGGGAATTTAAAGAATGCATCATACATTTTTATACCGTGGCAAAGAAATATATAACTCGGTGAATATGTTTTTTTTCGATATTTAGATCGGAAACAGAAAAAACCGCTTCCTCTGATTAACGAAAAGTAATCCATTTTTTTAATAGTGCCACATTACCGGGAATATTTGATGTTTGAATCACGATTCGTGGGCGGCATAGTAAACACATATTTTTTTCACCGCGTCGCAACAGTTTTGCTGAAAGGACATAGGTATTTATTTTTTATATGCACATTGAAAACAAAATATGTAATAAAATGTCAAACATGTGCCAAGTGACTCAAAAAACCAATTCTTCGACGAATAATGGTGTACCTATTTTTAACGCAATGAAATTAGTATATAATTAAAGTATGTTATTATAATTAAGTAAACATTCGTAATACCTGTTTTTAGAAAAGTATTTTGAATTCAAATTAGGAAAGAGGAAAAACATTTACGTTTGGTTCTAAGTTCTAAGTCTAAATCTAAGTTATATTGCATCTTGTTGGCTTTCCGGAGAACATTGATATAATTAGCACTAATTCAAAATATTAGATAGGATTAATAGAGATGAGATTTCGTATCCAGTAACAGACATAAACAGTGGTGTAGTGGGGCCAGAGCAGGCCACTTTTTTGATATGGAATTTACTTTACAAGCACATTTAACATGGCCTTTTATGAATGTGTACGATGATTTTATCAAACATTCAAACTACTATCGGCAAAAATAGTTTCTTTGGTATGACTCAATAATTTTTGAAAATATGAGAGGTTCAAATTAAATACTGTCCTACTGGATATAATATAACATAGATATCGATAAGATGCGTAATAATGCTGATAATTAGTATCATATCACGCCCATTTACATCAGTTCATATCCACAACACGCTTATATAGAATTTGCAATTTGCTATAAAGGTACACTATAAATATTATAATACAACGTATCATAGCCCTGAGACTATAATCTCCCTAAAATACTTAACAACTACAAGTCTACAACTATATGTCTTAATTAGGGTTATCAAACACATTTCTTATTAAATATATATAAAAAATATAAGGATTCCTTAGTTTTATGTCCAAAGATCAAACAAATTAATACATAATTAATATAGTAGATATGTTTTAAGGTCATAATAGAATGTTAATATCATTTTTGGAGTATGTGGACAGCACACGGTGACACTAAGAATCTCTGAACATTGTTCTCGCATCCTGTACGCAAAAAATCGGTTCTATCCAGCCACAAATTTTTTTCAAAAACTTTATGATAAATATACACCAGACTTCTACTCTTCGTTTATTTAATATATATACGCATATGAGGATGCAGAACAATTATATCCAGTAAAGACATTGTGAAAAAAATATATTTAAAAACCACTGTCATAAGTAGTAAGTTTTCAGACATGTAATGGATACTTAACTCGTTGTAGAATAAATAAACCTTAGCGCACTTTATATTGTCAATAAAACCCACAATTATATAATATGCTTAATGAAATTCATTTATATTTTTTATTCGAGTAAATACGCTATAATAAATAGCATTGTATTATTTTTCCTCAATAAAATATCCCGGTAAAGTGCCTACACGTCACAAGTGGAATCGTAAGTTCCTCCCCACGGCTTCTTCTCGCGTCGCAATGTTGAGCGTCGCGACGCTTACAGCTGTCGTCGATTATTTACTTTCATGCTAACGCACTCGAACTCGAAATTGATAAGAGGTGATTGATATCTATATTTTATTATAATTTAAATTAACACATTAATTGGTAATATATTATAAAATAATAAGTGTATGTGTATTTCAAAATATTCTCTAATTGAGTCATCGAGTTGCGAATGCACTATGGATTTATGGGCCTTGCTATCTAGCGTTGGAAATTGAGTTATTTAAAACTGTATTTCGAATGTGAAACGTTACCTTTACCGTTGGTCATGAATCCAGAGTGTTTTTTGCAACTCGGCGACACAATTCATGTATTATGTGTAAAACATTTTAATGCGTTTTATGTAGATGTATAAAAAACTACGGAACTCTGCCAAAATTTGTATACATAGTAAATAGCCAACGGAGAGTAATAATATCAATAACACTAGATAGATAGATAGAGCGCTGTGAGAGAATACATCAAATTACTCCCACGATAGATGTCGCAGCGACAGAGCGACGGGGAGAAAACCACGAAAACAGAGATGCAAAATAGCTATAAATATGTGAGTGAGCAAGTAAGCAAGTTGTGACCGACGCGCTGCTGAAATAGCTCACTTGCTCACTCACCTATTTACAGCCATTTTGCATCTTCGTTGGTCGCATTGACGCAGACGCTCAGCTATCCTCCCCCCGGCCTGCGCAGTTCAAAAAGTTGGCTTAAAATCTCGGAATCCAATCGTAGAAGATACAATAATATTGGCTTATAGACTTATAGAGACAAATAATGTTGTCTTCGAGATGTATCAACATAATTATTTTGAAAAAATCTTCTTTGTAATCATTAGTATGTGGTAAATTGAATGCTGCCTCTTGTTGGTACTCTTGAATTGGAAAAGTTTCTTATATTAATTTGACAATGGATCGGACCGATTGACCACAGCAAACTATTTTTAATTGCTTTTTATTTCATCTTATTTGTCCAGGCAAAGTTATACTTCAATAAACCTCGATAATAATAAAAGTAGCATAAGAATCAGTCGCACCCTAGTGCAAATTAACCAAGGTTCTGGGAAATCACTCATGAGACTATTACTTTGAGAAGTTACTCAAGAGATAGTTCTTGAAATAGCGCTCCGTTACACCACAGTATACCTTCGTATAGCTGGTTTAGAAATATGGCGGGTGCCAGAAAGGGTTTAAAATGAATACCTTAACACCGTTTCGCAAACTCTCTCTCCATCCATCGTCCTTTCTCTCTATCAGTACAGGAATAAATTGCATCGTATAAGTTTTTATTATAATAATAGAATTGCACGGCTTCGCTTAGTTTTAGTATGCATAAAACAGTACTCATGTACTGTCAATTTATTGTGAAACTTATTAGGCCGCGTCCAGGCTGGGCCAAAAACAAGCGAACGAAGGCTTAAAACAG
>JAGVSQ010013975.1:0-10832 GCA_022683975.1 Rhyacophila evoluta
CAAGACGTCTTCACGTTGCGGAGATCCATATACTCCTCTTTCGGAGTGGATACCTACACACTGAGTAGATCCATATGCTCCACGTTAAGAGCCAACATGGTATAAAAAAATACATAAACGTCAAATTTTATAAAAAAAATGATTAAGCTTAAAGATCAGTCTCGATAATAATTATGCATACAGGGATGAATGCGTTAAAAAATAAATCAAATGGATGTTGGCTACAGTGGTTGATTTGCTGCCCAACAGAGTTACATGAAGGACTGGTTATTAATTGGAGTACGTGTAATATGATATCGATCGCTGATAAAATATTGGATGAACACAAATAATAAAAAAAAAACTTTTTTCAAGAATGATGAAAATTTTACTGGTCAACAAAATGGAACTTTTTGTCTCATCGTGAATAAAAATACTTTTCTGGATAAACTTTTCACGCAGATATCTATTTAGTTTTTCTCTAACATGCACAGATTTTGAGATAAGGACCCAACTTATTTTGCAAGGAAATTTACCTAAGGTTTGTGTTGTATGAATTTGCATCTCCCACCCTTTTAATATCTTAGATCCGCACATCTGTCAACAATTTAAGTCAGTATTCACATATCCAATGTTTTATTTACTACAAGTATCACAACATTTTCTCAAAATCGCTACGAATATGACGTCTAATAATACCGGAATAACGGAAATAATAATACCGGAAAACCGTCGGAATAACAGCGGCGCAGAATAAAGACAACAAAATACTCGGGATTTTTAAAGGCAAGCGTGTTATTTAGCGCATTATGTTTTCTTTGATTCTTTTTTGAAAAACAATAGTTTGTTAACTTGATTTGTAAAAAGTGATTACTTACTCGAAATTTGAAATCAAAAAAGCGGGAAAACTAAAATGCGAAAACTAAACATGCATAAATACACTTTGTCAATTTATACAGTTTATAAAATATGAAGTAAATATTAATAGGTACGCAGTACTAATTATTATGCATAATTTAGGAGTTATAGTGTTAGATAATAGACCAACAATTTGTTAGTTATTAGATTTATCAAATTGAAAATACATGGTCGTTTATACGGTAAAACTCAGAATGTTTGCCATTGTTCATAAGAAAGAAAAAAGACAATAAATTAACATGATAGTATATTTATATTGTTATAATATATTACAAAAATATATAATTTAGACGAGAATTATTATGAAATGAAAAGGCATTATAAATATTAATGTTATGCATAAGTGTTTTTTCCATCTCATAAAAATAGACACAATGTTAAAAATGTATATCGAATCTGTTCTGCAAACAAATTTATCCAATTTTGCATGCTAATATTAGTTTTGATTATTTATTTGGATCAAGTGGCATTAAAAGCTCAATTTCACATTTTTCTTCCTGATAAGTCTTTCGCCATGGAAGCCACCGGTACACACTAAAATACCATTTTTGTATTCGTCACCAAAGCTCATAAATTATATTCCGATACGACATTCTTTTGAGCGTACATATTTAAATTTCGAAGTCCGGAGGTATTGAAACGATAAGACTACAGAATACAGAATATAGACAGAAGAAAACATGCTATCATCGAAGCACACACGTTACAAAATACGTTGCAGGCGATATTTATTGGGAAATTTAGTCGCCACCAAGTCAATTTTAATAAATCAGATTACAGCTACATATCTTGACAATTATGAGTTGACGGTGTTTCGTTGCCTGTGTATTGTGCAAAATTCTATTGTAAAAAATATGTCATGCTATTATGCAGAATGAAATATGAGCCAAGCCAAGCTAAATATTGTTGAATCATAATAGTATCGTAAAAAGTCTTCTATAATTCGCAGTTCTACCGCCCGGACTTCGATCAGGTGCGAATCTTACGTCGCCGTCGTTGAACTGCCCGCATTATGTTTCTCTCTTGGACGGCAAAAAACCGTTTGCGATCGACGATTCGGTGTTTCGCTTCGCTACACTTCATTCGCTTTGGTCAGTACAGGGTATAACACAAAACCGTTTACAACGATCAAAATAAAAGGCAAGAAACTACAGAAAGCGACGACACGAGTTAAGAGGGATGGCGCGAACGAGCTCGAGAGTGACGCAGGCAGCGCGAGATTTAAACTGAGTATACAGTTGCCACTAATCTTAGAACATAATGCACATCATCTCAAAAACTAGAATCTGAAATCAGCACAAAAAACTGTATCTGGGCTACTCAAAATCGAGTGTGATGAAAAAATTTTGTTGACCAGTACTATTAGCGAGACAATGTAGGTAAATATTGTGACATGTTTATATTAGTACAGTAACAACGACAATTATTAGACATTCGTCACGATAACCGGTAATGTTCCATATTATAAGCGAGCGGACAAACAAGTAAAATACTCATTTACATTAGACTATTTACAATACTTTCGTAATTATACCAGAATATTATTCCCGCGTTTTTTCACCATCTTATTTTTAGATATTTCGACAGTTCGTACTTTCTGGTCCATTGTGTAGTCTATGGCCATTTTTACAGCTTCTCTAACTGAACTTGATTCAATAAAATTTATCCAAATAAAGGAATTTATTATTGAAGTCTGGCATCACTGGATTTACGTACGTCACGTGAAATCAAAACAACAAAACTTTTGAATATTTTTACCTTCTATTAGATGCAAATAAGTTGCTTTTATAATTTTTCAGAGATAAGCAGTTGATATCCAGGAACCGAAAAATAAGATTTTGTAATATTTTAAATAACAATGGAGACTTTGGACACTAAAACACTTTCCGTAGTAAGAAAACCATTACACCAACCAAAACTTTTGGAAATCGCACAAGGTAATGAATGAATGAATGATAACAAAAATTAATAATGTTCTGTAATAATGAATATGCTTCATAATATTTATATGTTATTGTTAATTTGTGCGGTGGAATCTCACATCCCTAGAATAAAGTAATATTATAGTATCTGTGCTCATGACAAGACAAAATTCTGTATCGGTATGTGATAATACTGTGGAATTTACATACACAACTATTCCAAATTATTTATTTGTATTTTATCCATTAAAATATTCAACTAATCATCATAATATATCAGATTGGTCCTAGGTTAAAGCAATTTTTGACTTAATATTATTGTTGCAAGATACAACTCTAAAACTTGTATTTAACCACGAGCCATATGGAGGCATGCATTATTACATGGTTTCCCAAACTATATTCCGCGGACCACCAGTGTTATACACTGTAACACATTTTAAGATCTTCTTGCCAGTAGGAATTACCCAACCTAAAAAATAGGTTAAGTCTTCCGTTAAAATCTCCAGGTTTGCAAAGTGTTCCATTGCAGAAAAAGTTTGGGAAACTCTGCATTATTATATTGATATCTATTTAGTATTGGGAGTCATCATAGAAAGAACCTTCAAACTTTTTCTGCTTATGGAATTTGAATTGTTAGATTAGTAGGATTGGTGAATTGTGGAAGTAAAATACAACCAGCATTTTTAGAAACTCAAGATATTTGCATTTTGCAGTTAATAATAAAAAAAAATCCATTCATAACTTCGTGAAAAATGTTATAAGTTTGCATGGTGTTAATAATGTATTCAGAATAATTATCAAAAATGCAGGAAAATCACTTTGTACTTTATATTAAGAAAAGTAAATGAGGAACTATTTTACTAACATAAATCAAATAATTAAAACAGTCTATGAGATAAATATTATTAGAATTTTGACGTATCTATTGATTTTAAAGGCTACATGCCCATATTACATTCATAAATATTCACAATAAATTTATCTAAAGGTACTTGAATATCTCCCTTCTTCATTTTTATTTCAACTATTGTATAATTACTGATTTTAAAATTAATTATCTTTGAAATCATTGAATAAATTACTTTTTGATGTATACCTAAAAAACTAATTGCAATGATATGGAAGTGAATATTCACGTGGTTGCCATTCAATTATGATAATCAAATTTTAAATTAATATGATTTTAAACAAGGAGCATTTCGCAGTCTTTCTATGCTGATAAAGTGAGGAAGAAATCTTAGTTTTGTAGAAATAATCACTTATTGGTATTAACTATATTGTTTATTATTATCATTTATTTTCTGGTTGATTTTTTATTATAATTATGATACAAGCAATCATTTATTTATGTGTGGTCTAGTGGTACATGCTAAACATTCTATTTTTCAGTTTTATCGAGAGGTCTCATTGATAACTTTGCCGATGTTACTGTTGAAGTTGTTGACTGTCCCGATTTGACAAAAGATCCATTTACATTGGTCTGCCCGGGTAAGAAATACTGGTTATTCTATAGATATATAATTTGTCATGTATATTATATTTTGGTGTTTTAAGATTTGCTTAAAGTCTAATAAAGTTACAATAAATTTGAAGAATCCAGTTTCTCAAACATTTGCAAGTATTTGAAGTAGCATTATATTTTTATCACTTTCAGGGTTAAGCGGAAAGCCACAAATATTTGATATTGGTGGTGTTCCGTATTTGATACCATTAGTATCCCGTGATAGACTATATGATGTACCTGAATTATGTAAACTGGCTGAAATTGATCCCGTTTACTGCATCGGAGCTGGTGCAGGCCCCTGGCCATACTTAGGAGTCAATTGTGAGGTAGATATTTTAAGTTATATTTTAATTAATTATTAACAAACTTATCCAATCTGTATCTAAACATATTCAGATTTTGCTTAATATGATCACAAAAATAATTAAAAATACTAAACCTATTTAAAATTAAAATTTAGATTGTTTTTTATAATCGCTCTACCAACCCCTGCATGCTTTTTCATTCCCCTATCCTAAAACGCTTTATAATATATAATGTAAGGCAAGTTCATTGAATAACTCATCCATACTTTGAACTGCAATCCTCAAAAAATCATCTTTCAATTACAATAATTCTGATCTTCGTTCATTCGTTATATTATTATTATACAGTATTCATGCAATTTTTATAATTTCATCCTAAATATTCTAAACATAACTGTTTTTTTAGAGAATACAATAGTCAACTCAAGAAATATATTTTAACATTTTTCTGTTTTTGTTTCAGGGTATTATTAACTTATCTTTGAATGATGGGGTTATTGATCAGCAGACTTATATTGCAAGCGTCCATCCACTTGGCGCCCCAAAAGGTGAGGCAAGACTGGAAAAGTTGCCTCAAACTGAAACCCGATGCTCTTTATTACTAAACCTTTTTATGTCTCAAGGGAAACCAGGAAAAGTATGAATTGGCATAATACTATTATTGGTTTTGTTATTAAAAAAAATATATTTGAATTATCAATGTTATCTCATTTATTTCTCAAAGAAAATACAGTGAAATCTTGAATTATGAATAACATAATTTGTGAATATTTTATGAGACAAGCAGATATTTTAAATATTTTATAAATTGATAAATGAGGGAAGTCTCGCTATACAAGCTTCTTTGAAGAAAGATAACAAAAATGATCTACATTATAATATCCTGTCACAAGCCCATGGAAGACAGTCTTATGCTCTTGTTATGTACTATCACAAGTGGTAATCTTCCCATTTATCATTTCAAGAATTTACGAGCCTTCAAGAAATGTAAGTTGCAGAAAAGGCAGTTGGACATTACATAGATATCGAGCAACATGGCCACTCATATCTTGTTTATTAAGTGGATCAACAAGGTTTAAATACAGCTACAAAGATAGCAGTGATTCGGTTAGAGATAATGAAAGTCATCTTACGCAATAACCCTCTTTTCCTTTCCTCTCACCCTTACACCAGCCTTGATAAAATATAATTGTGTACATAAAATAATGAGAGCAGGGGAAGGTTTGTATGTATCTTGGATGAATATTTTTAGATTGTGCGACAAATCATCTCAGTCTTCATTATTTCTCATGGGGAAATTTGCTTTGATATACATTTACTTTGGATTACGGACATGTTACTGTAACGAACTATGTTCATAAATCAAGGTTCTATGGAACTCCATTTAAAAATAAAATTTATTCCATTTATGATATCCTTCCTATCCACTTAAGGGGTAGAAAACTCAAACATAGGTTGAGTGAATAGCTGACAACTAGTCTTTTCGGAAATTCTGTCAAAAAACATAACATGAATAATTAATTCTTAAGTATATTTAATAACTTCTAGGTGTTGAAAATTGCATGCAAAAGAAGAACAGGAAATGATGATTATATTTCTGCAATAAGAAAAGCCTTACAATCTGAATATAAAGATAAACCAGTTGGTAAGAATACATTTTAGGTCTTATTGTAGTTAATTTTATGTCATACCTATTGTCGCAAACTATAGTTGTTATAAATATTTTGCAGGTCTTGGCGGCACTTTTATTTTAAGTGAAGGGAAAGCAAAGCAGCATATCATGGCTGATTTCTCAAAGACTCCATTAAATAGTGATAGTGATGTGGATAATTGGCTTAACTTTTACGAGATGTCAGGTCCATTGATCAATGTTGGGACTTTAGTATCCCATGACCCGGTAAAATAATATTTTAATAATTACGAGACATGCTCGTTAAAAAATTCAAATCAGTGAACAAGTATCTGAATATTTTTATGATTAAAAGTTTTTAAATGAATGATAAAATGTGAATTTAGAACTTGAACTTGTGTAACTGGATTAGAAACACAGCTTCACTGATTGTATTTAAGACTTGATTCAATTTTGATCAATGAATTTTCGAAAGTTGGACAGGAAGCTACGTATCAAGATTTTTAGATGCAGAACCCAAATCAACACTATATACTATAATACATCATTTATATGTTAGATGTATTGTATATTGAAAACTGTTTTGAGTGTCAAAGCACTGTGAAGTTTATTGGTACTAAATATGTTCTAAAAGATGTAGTCTTTCATTAAAAGATACATTAAATTAGTTTTTCTTTATTTTCTATTAATTTTGTGTTATAAATTTTTAGGACTTGGACTTAAGAGTGCAGCATTTCCATACGTTCAGCCATCATGGGGAAGGCGGTCATTACCATATTGATACGACACCAGACACTGCGAATTATATTGGATATTTTGAAATTGCAGAAAGTATTGTCAGAGTAGATGCACCAAAAGTAACACATTCCATTGGAAGAGATTAGAAATACTGTGACATAATGACACATTCTATATAAGGATAAAAGACAAAATACATTTATTGTTAAAAAATATTTATCGTTACATTGTTCCCAGAGAATTTACCGAAAGTAATATTCTTTACATTTATTTAACTGTAAACTGTGTGTTGTTAAATTATCTATAAAATATTTATTATAAAAGAATTCGTTTAATGTTGATAGCCAAATTATGTTGTATTAGGGGCACCCAAAAAGAATGTCATTTTTATGAGGGTTCTATACTATGGTCAATTATTCTGTTGCACATCTGCTGTCACCATGTATATTGTGTTTTTTCATTACCTAAACATCTCAAACAATATTTTAGTATTTACCCAATATGCAATGGAGTAATTTATTCTGAGTGAAAAATTTATTCACAATTGTATGCTAATCATTTTATAAAAAAAGTGGCAACTGTTGCAATTGAGAATATTTGTGAATTATTTGGTGAAGTATTTGATGTTTGAAAACATTGTTTAAAAAGTTTTGATCGGGAAATTTTATTTACCCATTAAAATCAGAAAGGCATAGAGGCAGAGAAAGTAGATACTGCATCAACTGAGCGAAAACTGCGGAACGAAGCAAAGGTGATCAGGATAATGCATGTGAAGATCCTTTAAAGTTGGAATCAAGAACATCATTTTCAAATCTGATCACTGGAGACGATCTATGTGTGCTTTTATGTGTCAAAGACAAAAAATAGTGGTTGTGGAGGGGTCAGGTACCAGGTTGAAATTAAATTCTGCCCTGGTAAGTTTTTCATTTAGGCCTAAACCATTGCCCGACTATCTCCAAAACCAGACCTAACAAAAAAAAATTACTGTCAGTATGGTCAGACTGCAATGGCATAATTTATTTTCAAATGCTCGAAGCTTAAATTCTTAGAAGAAAAATATAAAAAAAACGCCATTTCTGTTTACAATTGCAAACAAGTGTGGTTGCACCACGACAACACGCAACCACATTAATGAAAAATCACAAAAGATTTCTGTCTAGAAGAGCTTAAAATGAAAAACAATTTGGCAGCTACTGCATGCACTCTCCAGTTCTTGTGCCATTAGATTTCCATCTTTTTAGCATTTTCTTATGTTTTGAGAAGAATGATTTCAGGAAAGGGTTTGTGAAGGGTTGAAAATAGACTGCTTGTGTATTTCAATTGATTTCAGCAATTTTATGAAAAAGGGATTAAAATTTTATTAGAAAGGTGCTATTTATTTCTAATGGAGGAAATTATATTGTAGAAGAATAGTTCACAAACAAAAAAATATCTGGATACCTACTTTTTTTAAATAAATTACATTTTTTTTTGGTACCCATAATATTATATATTATTAAATGACACTATTTGTATACTGATTATACTTAACTAAGAAAACGGTTGTGGTTTCAAATAAATATATTTCAGAAAGATTTTCAAAATATTCTTTATTTTAATTTTGCTTCATTTGGCTAAAGAAAGTAATAGGAGAACTGCCATATTAAACATAATTATTCATAATTATCTTACATAAGATTCAAATACACTAAGAGAATTGTTACATTAAAAGCTTGCCAATTCAAAAAACAAATAGTAATAGAGAGACTTTAACAGATAGTAAATTAGTTGGTAAGAATATAGTAATGAAAACATTCATTTTATATATTAAATAAGTGAATTACAAAATTGTATGTCAGAAAAAAAGCAATTCTGTAATATTGTAAGAAAAAGTAATATTGATCATGATTGTAAAATCTCATAATAAAATAATTTATTATTACATTAAATAACATTACACACGGTATTCTCTCAATGCTTAAATCTTGAAGTTTTTTTCTTCTTATAGCAGAATGTATTTTGTCAAATTGAAAACTAGTTGCTAATTCTTATACGAATGCTTAGAAGTGACTACAATATAGTTTTCAATAACAGTATAATTAATTATAATATTTCCCTAGTGAAAAAATTACCTAGCTGGTACCACATACTACACAAAATTTCTGTCAGTCAAAATAGCTTTTGTTATACCAGACAATCAATAAAATAACAGAAACATACTCTTCATAAGACAAGACAATGTTCTTAGCAGAAAATTGAATAGTGCACATAGTTCGGCAATACTTTACTGAAGATTAATTTAAACGACACAAAGGATTTAGCTCCCTGCATTAAACTGACCAGAAATTTTACCGAATAATACGGATCTTATACAATTCGACAATTTTACATTCTGCGAGTTGTTGTATGAGCATTTTTTTTTTCGTTACATCTTTTCAAAGTTAACGATAAAATCATCTAAGGCCCTGCTGCATATACATTTTATGGAAATTATTGAATTACAAGTAATATGAAACAGTCAAATTTTTAAAGCATACATACAACGCCTATCATCCAAAAAACAAATACCATTTATATTAGGCGGTTAAAAATTGGAGAGTATTATATAATATAGTAAAATGATTAATGAACAGTCTTTACTATACTATCTTGGCAATATAGTATCAAGAACACGTTGGAATATTGATTCCTAGTTGGATTGGAGTTATCCACATGATTTCCAAATAATAAATTTAAAAAAAATATATTTTTACCACTACACATCGCGACTGCTAGTTATAGTAACTCACCATAAATAACATGTCAAGACATTTTAGTCCCAAAAAGCAGGCTTTGTTAAGTTGTTTGCAATGTAGATTTTGTACCAATTGAACTTTTTTTTATCTTAGCCAAATACTAAAAATTTGATAATTTTTAGCATTTTTATTTATAATTTTATTCCATGAAATAATAATAACAAAATTAATGGTATTTCCAAAGAAATGAATTGTGATGAAAGATAAGTACCCAAAGTTTTTAATCACAATATCATTACCAAGTATTATAATAGTGTGATGGATTTCGAGGTATCAAACGGAAAATGTACTATGAAAATAATATAAAAATACGTGTTATTATAATATATCAATTATTATGAACTTAATTGTACAAGAAATAAAAAAAAAAAATTATAAATAATTTTTACTTCTAAGGTAATAATTTAGGTAATTTTTTTTCTTACTAAATCTGTTTTATTTTTAAATTTTATCAAATCCTGTTTATTTGCTTGGATTCTAACACTACGTTTTTGTAACCGATTATTAATATCCATTTACAGCAGTGATGTCCATAATGTTTCTTACCGAGTTGTCTTTAGTATTTAATTTCTATAATACAATTTAAATCATATATATTTATATATTCTCCGATCTCGTTTCCTTACTCGTATCATTATAAATTAACATTGTTGAGAAC
Source organism: Rhyacophila evoluta (assembly GCA_022683975.1). Taxonomy (NCBI): domain Eukaryota; kingdom Metazoa; phylum Arthropoda; class Insecta; order Trichoptera; family Rhyacophilidae; genus Rhyacophila; species Rhyacophila evoluta. The sequence continues at coordinate 10,432 of JAGVSQ010013975.1, forward strand.
TTGCATCAAAAAAGATGCACCATTCCCCTATATTTAATATCAACAAGAATTTGTTACAATTGGGTGCCTAATGGATAGTATTTTGGCCTTATTTTATTCTGAGTCCTTATCTTTTCAAATAATAAAAGCATTAGCACGCGGGGCCTTTCTCTCATTGAATCCCTCAATTAACAAATCATCGTAAAAGAGATATTTTATATTTTTTCTAATATTTTGAAAATATCAACAAGTAGATATTATGGTAAAATAAATGGACATCACTGACCTATAAGAACAAGAACTGTTCAAACTGTAACTGAGAAATCTGAATGAAATTATTTGTAGCATATCATCAACTTGATCAAGTATTAACACATGGCTTACGAATCGCACAAATTTGTGCGTTTCAGAAATCTTTTGTT
>JAGVSQ010013976.1:0-10832 GCA_022683975.1 Rhyacophila evoluta
TGATGTTCCCGATTTCTTAGATAGTTATCAGGGACATACAGACCAACATTAGCAAGAGGGGCAGAGTTATCAATAAGTTACCGTAGTCGAACGTTATTGATAATATAAATGTACCTGTATAAATATTTGAATCATTTATTTCATACAAGGATTAAATTCTTAGCAAGTAAGTGTAAAAACAATTATACAATTTACTCCTTTAGCAGTTCTATTTTTTTCGAATTTTGTTAAAATACGTCACCAACTGTGATAACGTAATGATGAAGTGAGTAGTATAAATACTCCACGGTTGTCAATTCCTGTTTGTCGGTCTACGAGTGCTCGAAAAATACTAATATGCTTAACCACCACTGCCATTTGTGGGTGTCGGAAATCCCGGAAGTGCGTCAATTCGTGGGATTTTTTCGGTATATTATTTTCTCTAGAATACAAATTCGGCAAACATCTGTCGCTCAAGCGGAAATTTTTTATTTAAAAAAAAAAACGAGAAAAGCTTAACGAAAAATTTTCACTGCCATCTAATTCGCAAACAAAATGCTGATATATATAGTATATAATACATTTTCAGAGAAAATTTCGAGCTGTATCAACATGTCTCAATATTTTATGTTTATTAAGTAAACATTAGATTATTATTTCATAATATTCGAGATTTTTTCGGCGTATACTACAATGCTGAAATTCGTTTAATTAAATTTAGCCACAACAATAATAAAGCTTTGATATGATGAGTTTATATTACTTTTATTTTATACACACATTCTTCGTGGGCATTTACTGATTACTATTTTTCTTATTACGATGTTCACTCCGAATACAGAATATATAGATATCCGTAATGTGAAAACTTAAGATGATTTTTGTTCATAAGACGTGAGTATTTGAGCTGTTTATTTAATTATATTACAACGAAACAGCTTTTCGGAGCTATAATACATTATATGAGGAGGATATTTCCAAATTGAATTACGAAACATATTTTTAACAAGTTTTTTTTAAAAAATTAAATTAAATAACAATACAAAATGTTTTTCGATGGCTATTATTTTTATTAAATTTTTCTACTGCTTTGATGCTAAATGGTTTTCTTAGACAAAAAATACTTGTTCAAAATTTTATCTTTTATATTTTGGCATGGTGAAATAAGTTTTCTTTCGAAATACCTCATTCATATATGTATTAAAAATGATTTTTTTAAATGCGGAAGCTATTTTTAATGTACGCTTTAATTGTATAAATAAAGTGTATTTATGACCACAATGTATACCATAATCATGGAATATTATTAAAATATAAATATATATTTATAAATCTGAAAATACAGGACTAGATATGCAATAAGTGGAGCAATCTACTGGCAAGCAATTTTTCGTAAAAATAATTACCAATATATATCTTAACATTGCAAATACCTATATAATTATAATATTTCATATCTGAGGTGACATCTTAGCACCATTTAGATGCGTATTTTTGACTTTTGAAACGGATATTATAAAAAAATACTAATAATAAATCTATCTAGTTTTTCTTACCTCTGTTTATTTTAACCCTTATGAATATTTAATTTATCAACCCTTATCCAGTTGGGTAATTTCGTTTTGCACCTATTGGGCCACTAAAAATAAATAATAATGTATATTTAGATACAGTCACAACGTTTTACTTACTTTTTACTGAATAATATAATTTAAAATTAGTAGACTTCTAAGTTTATGTTATATATTTTGATATATTTAAAAATATATTTAATTATACAAACAGTATGAAAGTTATTGTGAACTGCAAACCTTAGTAAGTGTTTGGTTCAAAATCATTTTCAATTATACACACTCAGCTACCTAGTATTATATTTTACAATAACGTTTTTGTTTTAAACGCATATAACTCATCAAATATTTGGTATAAAATGTATTGCTAGTTTGAACCTAAAGACTTTTATTTGATACTTACTACATTGACAAACTATTAGTATGGAAAGAAAAGTTTATTTCCAAAGAAACAGCTTTTAAACTTAAAAAAAATGTTTTGTCGTAAAACAAGCAAAGTAGTTTTCTCTGATCAAGTTTTCATAATAGGATTTTCCGAGTATGATGTTGAAGTTTTAGCTGAAATTTTTTTTTACAATTTTTGAATGTCATTTCGCATTAATACACGTAATATATAATTTTAATAATGGTATAAAAAACCTTCTAGAGGCTGAAGTCAAAAACAAATAAACAAATAAATAAATAAATTATAAAATATATTTTTGTAACTTAAAGTTTTCATATTTGTTTTATACTATACATGGGAAATGTGAAAACCATGCATCATCTACATTAATACATCTTTTATGTAACGTAATTACTGTATCTTTAAAAAGATACTCATTTAAACAATTCTTTTATTCTACACTGAAAGTCATTATTTGGGAGTGTTTACTTATTATTATTTTTAGTGTTTGTATTACAACAGTAACTCTTGTCTGGCGAGTTTTTAGGGTGGAAGAAACTCTCACAAAAACTGTGTTAATTTTTTTCGTGCTTAATATTCGGCCCAGACGATGTTAGATTATTTATGGTTAATACACATCTTGAGTCTTCAGTATAAATTTTTTCATTTATACAATTTTTTATCGATCTTTATAATGTAATCTTGGCAAATTTTTTTATTTGAAAGGCATTGTATACGTTGTGATATTTGAAAAAACGATCATATTTATTCATAATAATATTCTTTATTGCAAAAAAGTCTCACGACTTTACAGCTATTACGTATTATTATCTTAAAGTTGTATAAACCATATTATATAAATATATATCAATATAAATTTTAACATCAGAATATATAAATACAATATTAGTTAATAAGCTACAACACAAATTCTATGAAATATAAAGTCACCATACCATGCCGCTTGGAGACAATTTGTATTTACTTTATTCATTTAAAAGTGTTTTTTTGTTCAATATGATTTTTTTTAACTTAGTTGTTAAAATAGACACTGGTTCCCCGCAAAGATGAAGATGTTTCCGTGCTAACTTATCACCAATAATATTTTCTTCTAGGATCATTTCAATTTTTCAGGATATAAATATTTCATATTATATTTAAAATACAATTGATAGTACAAATTTTAATTATTTAATGCCAAAAAATCTTTTAATATACGCCCCGATATATTTAGAGTATACTTTAGTTCAACTTAAAGAGTTTTTTAATGTTTTTTGATTCAATATTGTTAATATAATTCACAATTATTAAGTTTTTATTATAAAAAAATCAGTGATTAATAAAATTAATAATTTAAATCATTTTAAATGCGTTCAATTGCAAATTATTACATTTTAAATTTTTTAAGACTGGTAAACTTCCATACGCAAATTATTACAGTAGTCTGCCAAAGTCATGGATAAATATCTTATGCTTTTGTAAAACGGTGAATATTTTAAAATGAGATTTTCATTCGATTAAAGGGGAAAAAATAACTGGCATCTGACTCCCAAAATTTTCCCAAATCACTAGACTCCTTTCTTTCCTGTTCCTTGTAATTATTTTTAAAAGTTGACAAAAGGGGAAACTGAAAATTATCAAAAGGTTAACGCTGAAAATTTTTGCCCGATAGCTTTTTCACGAAAAATCATGTATTTCTTCGTGTCTGAAAAAAGCTCTTGGATAAAAGTTTGCTTTGACTTTTTTAGAGTTTTTTTTCTGGGTTAATCAGCTGTTGACAATGCTGCGATGCCGTGTATTTAAAATGTTATTAGAAAACTTTTGGATTATTCCATAGACTCACTGTTGGCTCAACGAGCAATCATAGAAGACATTCAAGTTTTCTATATAATTACATAAGTTTAAACACGACCTTTCTCGAATAAATTAGATTGGAACACTGTGACAGAATTCCGTCTTTGATATAAACACGAGATTTTGTTCATAAATCAAAAATCGATTTTCACTAGAAAACAGACTTTTCATGTACTGCTTTTTGCTTGTAATATCCGATTCTATTTGTAATTCATGCACTTCATTACATTTCAATAATTGTCATCTGATATTTCACAAAATAAAAACATTTTACAAGATTAAAAATTAAAACATACAGAATTTTTTTTTTCACTTAATTCAAACTTTAATCATGACTTTATTGATTTATGTGGTTGATCAGTAAGTTGCAATGTATAAAGCTCAAGCATGAAAAATTTGAGAATTTTTTAATATGTCAAAAGCTTTCACAATTTGTTAATAAAAGCTTTTTTTTGTTATTCGTATCGATTAGAAAGGGAAAAAGACGTAACACACGAAGAACAAATTTTACGAGAGGCCCAAAAAGCGTTTATGTAATGATTTCGGGCCAAAGTCATAATATTGTATGAACGCAATATTGAAGTGTATCAAGACTTACTGGTATTTTATTCACTTGATATCATATTCATTTAATAAGTTATTTAAGAAAAAACCTTTAAAATTGGTGAGGTTGAGGCATTTTTGACTTACATCTTTTTATTAAAACGTGTATTAAGTTGTATGCATTTAGATTATCAAATAAAAAATTGAAGGTTACGTCATTTCTCCTTTCCACAGTTGATATGAACAAACTCATCATCTGGATGAAGCCTTATAAAATCTCATATAGCATTAATACACTAAATAATAGATAGATAAATAAATAAATTACATTTTAACACATTGAAATGTATTACATTGGAAACGGATGCGAAGAAAGAAGAGAATTTATTGGAAAAAAAATAATGTATCGATACTATAATAAATTTAAGTAAATCGATTTCATACGTCGAGAATTATTATCAACGTAATAAATCCTTCGTGGCTGGAAAAAGACCTACGAGAAATCTATTCGTCTATCTTTATTATCCAATCCTTTGGGATCGTATACAATTTTCTTCAGTCCGAATGCAAAATGACATTTACATAAAGGAAAACTATTATTCCGACATTCGAGAAAATGATATTCTTATATTTTACATTAAACGAAATCTTATCTTTGGGAAGATTCTCGAAAAGCGATTTCATTTCACAGTCGCTTGGAAAATGTCTCGGAAAATTCCCGCAGTGGAAGACAATATTGACGAGGCTTCCAAATGATATTGAAATTTTCCCTGATATAAGACTGTATTTATCTCATAGCGGTGCTCTACAAGTACCCGCTATAAAATATAATATGGGGCCAATTGAGCTTTGGGTACAAGTTATCGCATTATATTACATACAAAATTGAAGAAATATATTCTTAAAAAAACTAAACCATTTCAAATTTTTGGTAAAAAAAATTCGATGATCATTATTTTTGACCCACGTTTCTCCACCTTGTAGAATTCACAAAGCATATATAATAAGTATGGAATATACAAGTATATTTTTTTGGTAGCATAGTTGGTAGCGTGCGCGCCTAGATATTTTGACATATTTTATAAAGTCTAAATAGCTAAAATTTAAGCCCATCGTAATACCAACCCTGTCTTATGCCTTTATCGGTGTATATAAGATGTATATAATATAAATACTAGAAGTCCTAAAATTAAGTTAATGTATAATTTAAATGGCAATGTCTCCTCGGTAGCGTAGTTGGAAATGTATGCGCAGAAATGCGGGTTCGATTTCCTATCTGTCGGATTTAGATTGATAATTGATGAATTTTCTGACAAACAATTCCCGTGAAAATTAAGCTGTCAAGACGTCTTCACATTGGGAATATTCATATATTCCACTTTGGAAAAAACATGGGATATAAAAAACATATATATAAGTATTATAATTTCCACACCCTTACCATTTTGACCGTGGAAAGAGAAAAGAACGTAACTCTCAGTTTTTTCAAAATAGCTTTTTTCAATAATCATTATCTATACAATTTAATACACGGTATCTAAAATAAGCTTTTAAATTTGTTGAAATAGTATGGCTTATAATATTTGCAACCAACAGGGAAAATGAGTTCTTATTAGTTATTTTTAAAATATTTTATTGAATTAATATCATATTTTGTGAATAAAATACGGAATTTAGTTTCCATGCAATTTAAGGTTGTACCTATTAAATATTTTGACTTCATTCAAAAATCATAAAATATACGTTTTCGGCCTCCTGTATTTTTTTGTATATGAGTTACGTCCTTGTTCCTTTCCACGATCGATTGGTATTTTATACTTTCTAATACTACATTTTAAAAATTATATTACATCTTATTTACCTCATATTATATTTTGGTAGAAGCTGCGACACTATTTTAAGCAGTCACACATCAAATTTACATTTTTGTAAATAATTGGGAAATAATCATGCTATGGAGACTTATATGCCACATGTTTTAAATAAAATTAATAAAAATAAGTAAGGGATAGAAGACTTTACAATTTTTCAACAATTTCATATACGTATCCGTCTTCTGGAGCAAAATCAAAAATCCTGGCCTCTTAAAACTATGTTTCATAAGGACCGAAACACACAATGACTTGCTCGCAAAAAACTTTCCCGAGATTTTACCGTCACTACTAACCATTGTAGAGCAATATGACGCGACATAATCTTTGGAACGTGTGGGGTTGTGGACAGTCCAGTGTATAATGTTGAGTGGAAAATAAAGATATCAATCATATCGTTTGGCAGTATAATTTTTATGACACTGAAGGATTGGACCTACCAAAAAGTTTGTTATGGCTTAAGTTTCGACTGCTTCTTTTAATGAAAGTCTTGTTACAGTTTCCATATTGCTTCCCGTATGTAAATTTTTTATGTGAAGATTTAAAATTTAATATAAACTATATATGTGTGTTTGAACTGTTTATCCAAAACACACATTTTGTGAGGTTTCATCTTACTTAAATAAATAAAAAAGATAGAAGACTTTAGAACCACATAGCAATAAAAATAAAGCTTTTTAAAATTTTTAAGTATTAATTTGATATATAAACATAAAATATATCCAATAGAACAAATCATCAAAATTATTTCATACGAATTTTCAGTATAATTCATTAAAAACTTAGCAAACTTAAGATAATCAACAATCCTCCATAACACAATAAACATTATTGAACAATATGATAAATTCCTAAATGAAATCAAATGATATTTTAAAATTCTTACTGGACGTCAAGAATTCATTTAGAATAGTAAAAATAGATAGAATTTAAGCTCTTTAAGATTAAGTTGTTATAATCCAAAAACTCATCTTTCAGAAATACTAGTAAGTATTATTTCAATTAAAGCTTCTCTCAATGAAAGCTTTTTTTAAATTATATATTTTCTTCATTATTTCAAATTCCTTACCACCAGATGGATTTTATTTTCATAATAAATTATCAATATTATATAACTTATTATACAGTCAGTATTTATGATATATAAATATGATATCGCTTATTACAGACGAAATGATTTGTTAAAGCCAAGAGACTTTTTAATGACTCATGTTTAAGTTTGAAAGTAAAAAGCATTCTTAATGCTTGCTGATATTGGTTTTACGTTTGTCTCTCGTAAATCATAATGACACGTGTAAAATACACATTTAGAGAGCTAGCTTACAATGCAAGATTTTAAATGTAACATTTATTCAATAAGCTCTCTGCGTGTTTACTCTAAAAACATCATTTATATAATATGTTGAACTATATTTTATAAAACTGAACAATATACGATATTTTAATAAAGTCAACAATTCTATTTAAATAAGAAAATGGCTAGGAAACGCATTTCTTATGCCTCCAGAAAATATGAATCTTGTTTGTTTCTTCTTCTGGCCGATGAGATTCCGGCGTCCTGGAAGACCGGCGGGTACCATCTGCAGGATATACTAAGTGGAATTAAGGAATGCTGGCATGACCTGGAAGAATACAAGATGGCTGGTGGGTGAGAGAGAATTCTGGAGGCACTATATATCAACAATGTGTTTTATTTAGGGAAAAAATGGTATAAAAATAATAAAAGATGTAAAGCTGTGAAAAGCTTAAATTTTAAAATGTTAAATCCACAAAAAAAATATTTAAATGGTTAATATTAATTTTCACGCAAATCTTTGGCTATAGCGTATTTATAAATAAGTGTAAAAATAAACAAAGTGAATAAATACTTGGGAATTTAAAAATATAAATGTATTATCTTATGGAAATGTATAATTTATATGTTAAGGTATTAAACATGAAACAAATACCATATGTATCAAAAATAAATATTTGTATACTAAAAATGTTGTCAATCTGTAAAGCCTTTAAAATAATTCTATCATTTTCTTGGTAATGAAAAAAATATTATAACGAACGAGGACATCAGCAAAAGTTTTCAAATACTCAGAATTTCTATGCTACATTTATAGAAAAAGAAAATTCTTGATATATATCAAACTATTACATGATTTTATAAAACTGTATACCGGAACTTAGCAAATCGATGAAAATATTTTCCCAGACCTTACTTAGCTTATTTTCGAAGATTCTGAATGCTGACAACCGTATATTTTAATATTTATTTTTAGGAAAACTATTTTCTTACTTCTGTTTTTGAAATTGGTGTTTTTTAGATAAAAAAACATGAATAATAGCCTATTTTTTTACCAAGCAAAGCTTAGAGCTGACGATTTTTATTATAGTCCAGTGACTTTCAGAATTATAATATCGAGGATTACGCGATAAATTATCACTATGATAGTGCTATATGTATGAATATCTTGGTATTATATAAGTGTCTGAAATGCGGAAAATTTTGTGCGAAAAATTTCGATTATAAAAAATATGAGTTTTCCATTTCAAAGCCTAAATTTTCAATAAAATACTGAAATATAAATTGACTGTAGCTTAATATCAAGTATATTTGATATCCGAAACGTTAAGATGCGTCATTTGTTTCTTTATGTTTATTTTTTCTAAGAAGGGTTAACGTGTGTGCTTTTGAGCTGGAGTTTGCGGGTTTGATTCTCACAGCTACTAGATTTTTTTTTTAAAACAAGACTGAATACCCATTGGGTTGAATATGGGTTGAATAATTGTTCTATAGCCGATTCCTGTGAAATATATCTCAAAATAACTCCTTTTAATGAAATCTTTATGCGTCTCTTTCAAAGCTGACGTAGTAAAAAAATATTGCATTATAAATATTTCAAAGATCAAACTGACATCAGGCTTTTGATGAGAATCATGGTGTCACCATATTAGCTGTGGAAAGTAAAAAAGGACGTCAGCTGCAATTTTTAAAATAGCTTTTATTCAATAATTACAATTTATACAACTTAATACACCCTGTATCAAAAGGATGTTAGCTAAAAATGCCGGATTGGTGCTTTAATTTAGCTTTTAAGTCTGAAAAAAGGTTATCCTGTAAAATTAACGACCAGGAAAAAAAGCTTTGACCTAATCAACTTTTTCGTTTTATTTCTTAAATTGCGTAATAAATTAATATCATATTGAACAAATAAAATACCAATTTTGTTATTCATGCAGTTCAAGGCTGTGTCTATGTAATGTTTTGACTTTGGATCAAAATCATTAAATAAACTTTTTTTATGGGTTACTTTTCGTATTCGTCTCCACACTCGATATGGTGATCATATGTTCCAAATAAGAATTGTAGATAGAAAGAAAGAAGTACAAATTGCTCAAGACTTAAGTCATCCACGACTGCTGAAGTTAACAATAGATATCATAAACAAGTAGTGACAAATTTATTTGAAAAGCTCATCATTCTTACAAGTTATATATAAAAATCTATCAAATTAGTTTCAAATAAAGATACTTTAATTTATAAAATACGGTTTGTCTAAACTCACTCCCGCATAAATGGAAAAAATCGATAATCGTTTAGTTAAGTAAGGTCACTGCTCTCTTTATAGGGTCACTGCTGGCAGATTGGTTCTGCAATTTGGCAAAGTATCAACGTCACTATATGCGTCACCTTCAAGTTTGCTTAGATATTAACGGTATGAATGTTCATTGTCTTGAAAATTTTTAGGCGAGGGTAGACAAATTATCTTAGTCCAATGATTTTTGGAATTATAATATTATTCAGTCCGTGATAAATAAAAACACGCTTTATCTACTCGAAACGGAATAATACAGTATGAATAAATCATAGCCTGGGTGTATTTACATAAAGTATAACCATAATGCTGACAGTGAAGGATTTAAAATTATTATATACACAGCGTGTCCTAAGTCTAGGTGTCCCATTTGCATAGATTGAGAAACTGCTCGAAACGATACGTAATATAAACAAGCTCTATCAAAATGTTTATTTATGCATTGAAATCAGACACATTGTATATTATTTCGAATTTATTCTCTCGGCGGATTTTAATACCTTGAAATCTAGTACATTCTCGAAAGTATAATTTCCAACCGTATTTATGTGACAACACCATGCTCAAATTTGAACATCAAATAGCCTTAACCCTTTGTATACTAGACAACGATACATCGCTGTACGTGATATTAATGAGAAATGCTAATGACGTATTTTGCTTCTAACGTATTTTTATCAAACACCACGCATAACTAATACAACACCTACCTGCATAGCTAGTATACTTAAAACTATCTATTCTGTTTATTTATTAATGACAGTATTAATTGTAAGAATTTAATAACTTTTGAAGTATCAGCTTCTAATTCATCAAATGTCATAATTTTTACTTAATGTAATTTAATTGTTTTCTTGATTTCATAAAACTATATGCATGAAGAAAATAAATATGATTAATAAAAATATTGTACATATGATAAATTATTTTTTTTTCACTTTTAATAAACTCTCATTTTGATATATGTTTTAGCCTTTTAACTGCTAAGATGTTAAATTCTGAATTATTTAAAACTGGTAAACTTCCATATGTGAGATCACTG
>JAGVSQ010013977.1:0-10831 GCA_022683975.1 Rhyacophila evoluta
TCGCAGCTTCACTTTGTCAGTTATAAGTGGCTGCATAGTCCGTTCTCTTACCTTTCATTTCGAATAAAATCACACCACCGTATGCCTAGAATCCTCAGAATCCTTTCACAACACTTAGATTTATAAATTCAATTTCTGAATTGATCATCTTCACACTGTTAACAACCATACGTTTCACTTGGTAAGCGAGCATAGTAAAACAAGTATTAACTAATTTTTTTTTTTGCTTTTAAGTCATTTTGAATCTTATTTATCGATTTTTTAAGAATAATATAAGTTTTAAGTATATTAGGTATACATGAAAGTAGAATTATTTTATAGTATCATATGCAATAATTATAATAGTGCTGAATTTATAACGTTCTGTGTAATCTAATCTCATTAAATTAAGTTGAAAAAAATGTATAATATAATCGAAAACATTACTAAATTGTGAAAAAATATTTTAAAATATCAACGTAAAATGACCAAAATGCTTAAAGCTAAGCATATAATTTGACACAATTTGAAACCTGATAAATCTTTTCGTTCCAATACACAACGTATATAATGACTGCTTGAAAGTATTGTAAATCACAATTTGATCACATCACAATATGATGATTTTACTCAAAACTATGTGGCGCATTAGGCAGTTGAATAATTACCATCTAAAGAAATATCGCCATTTTTTAAAAACAAATATTTGGGTAGTGTATACGTAAGTGGTTTTTATTTAGAAAATGAATGTTCGAGGAATAATTATCCTGGAACCATATTATCATACTGGACGTTCATGGAAGACAAAAATTCACACAATACGATGTAAACATATGTTTACTTTAATTGTTTTCCTTTTACTATCAAAAAAATTAATTAATATCGTTAATAATACTTGTACTTATATATTAAACAGAAAATAAACAGAGATTAATAAATTTGTTTCCTCAAACCACATTTAATATTTTTTTATTAAAGGGCTCTGGTATAAATGATATCTCACCTCTGATGAAAAGCAATCAATCACACAGAGGTTGTAGTTTACATGCCTACATAGACAGGTATGGCCCCACTAAACTAGAACCTTCCATACGACCTTTAATGTTCCCATACTAATTATTATTCTACCCACTAATGTCGGTTGGCGCCTCTTCGTATTACAATAGAACTTTGAGCTTTTGAGCTATTTTTCAGGGATCGATAACTTTTGTATGAGTTTATGCTCTTACATTTATAAATCTGTTATGGTCTCAAATCACCTAATTCAACTTAACTACACATCGTTTTGGCGATGCTTAAACATATTTCTAAATATTATACATATGTTTGAACACGACAAAAATAACTCTACAGCATACTCATTTAAAGATTAGCCATTATAGTATTGTGAATACTACGTTTTAATGATGTAGAAGAAGAAAAACTCATATATAGAATAAGACTATTAGATATGGAAATTCCTAATAAGTATTTATTAAATTCTATCTGCTCCGAAAGTGTAGCATATAAGTATATCTTGACACAGCAAAAATTACCACTGCAGAAAGACAGTGAACGGATCTTCCTATTTTCAAAACGTATTTTGACAACTTAATTTTCAACCAATCGCTCAACCTATCAGTCATTCAGTCCTGTATTATTGGATTTTTAAAAGTTTTCATTTGTGGTATTCGAAAGCAAATCTCCGGCTCCAAAGCGTGTACGCTTGTATCTTTCTACTACCGGATATATATTTAAGGATACAACTATAAACTGGTGACTGAAAATATTTTTAAAATATAAACATGTGATATGTAACCATGCACAGATAATGAAAGACCTATCAATATATTATACAAATCACTCAAATTGTAAATTAACTAATTATTTTTTGTAAAAATGTTGTCAATACCGTACTGAATATAATACTTAAGAACGGGGAGCCAGAAGGCCCAGAAGGTAATATTATGTATTTAGTTTAGAAACACCATTTTTACATTCATAAAAAAACTTTTGAATTTACAAGATCATAGAAGCGGCAACGATAAAGGATTTTATTACTATATGAATAATTGTGATATGAAGAAATTATATCCATTAGAATCTTTAGCCTAAATCTATTACTGGATGAAAGATTCTTCACTTTACTTATCTAGATAGAGTGTATGAGTATTATCACATAAATTTGTAGAACTATGCCGCCGATATAGTAGCATTTAGGTCTACTTTTTAAATGTTTCGTATCTCTTGAGTACACTTATAATAAATTTGTCCACCATTTTTCACACAATATGTCTCCTTATTTTCATTTGGAGTAGGAAAATTCTTTGACGTATTTAACTTCGTTTTCTCTCTTATCCAAGTATTCTTCATTCTCCGTTTATCCTCTAGTCCTCAGTTTTGCTAACAATACATGTTTCTCGGATATCTCCAAGAGGTTCACCTGCGCACCTTACATCCGAGGAGTGCGGAATCGATTCCCAAATTTGGTGGGACATCGGTTTGAGCAATAATGAAACTTATTATCTGACAACTAATTTTCGTAAAAAATAATTTGTCACAACATGTCTTCCTATTGCAGAGATCCATATACACCACTTTCGAAGCGGATATCTTTACAGTGTTGTAGATCCATACGCTATATCTATAAATCTATACATACTACTTGCATCATATTTTAACTTCAAGGGTAGGTTAGCTGTTTATTTGATAGAATGGCAAATTAGCACCAAAATACACATAAAGTTGAACTATATATATTTTATATACAACGTCTCCCCGTCAAAGTAGTTGGTAGCGTGCGCGCCTAGCAATCCGGGGGATGCGGGTTCGATTCCACATCTGTCGGATTTTTTAAATCCGAAAATGCAGGACTGGATGCCCATTGGGTTGAGTAATTGTCTGACAAACAATTCTCGCAAAAAATAATTTGTCAAGACGTCTTCACATTACCGAGATTCATATACTCCTCTTTCAGAGTGGATATCTTCACTCTGTGTAGATCCATATACTCCACTTTAGGAGCAAACGTGGTATAAAAAAAATGTATTTTTTATTGCCAGAATGATTATTGTGGAAATATAATATAATTATTTTTATGACGATTTATCCGTCATTTTATTTTATTTTATCAATGGATGTCTTATTGAAAATAAATAATTTTACAAATATTAAATTTCAAAATAAATATATATGGCAGCATAACATATGACTAGTCACGTGTACGAGTATGTTCGATTGTGAAAATTTCCAATACAAATTGCTGTAATGGAAAAATCATTTCTGACGTTTGATATTCAGCTCTTGTCCCGTCTACGAGGGATTACGTTCGCTCGGTTTGCCAATAATTATCATGGCTGGGGAAAAGCGAGTTTTTCGACAAGATTCCAGTGACTTGCAGCGTGACCCTACTTTACATAGAGCTGAATATTTTTTCAGACACGGACACTAAGTATTTGTTACAATGTGATAATCCATTTTCATTTTAGTGTTAGCTAACTTGACCTCAGGTAACTGAATTATATTAACTCAACTGATCTAAACTTATAAGCAAAGAATGGAGCATTGAATGAACTTAGGTGTATTGTGATGATTAATTCATACATATTATTAGTCCTACATTGATAACTATAGGTTTATTATTGTTACACTTAGTACAAAAATGGATTTGTCCAGTGCCGTAGCTACCGAGGAGTATTTAGAGCAGTTGATTTAGGCGCACAAATCATGGAGCGCAAAATCAGAAGCAATTTTTTTTAGTTAAAAAAACGAAAAACTATAATTTTTCGAAGGAATTAAAAATTTTAGTAAGCGTTAGGCCAGACCTGCATTATTTAATATGATCTCGATCAAATATCTAACAGTTACCAACTAAAAACAATAGGCCGCAGAGATTTTACTTGCTCCAGGGCGCTGAATATGTAGTGAGACGGGGAGTTTAGTTGAGGATTAAAAAATAACCTGTAATTATGATTTATCACAATTCTGAAAAAAATTAACGATCATAATGGCGAAATATCTATCGCCATTGCTTAAAGCTTACAGTTGGATTAAGATATTTTAAAATCAACAAGACAGGTCTGAATGTTTAATGGGTTGAGAGATTTATTGGCAATGAATTGTTGTAAAAAAACAATGAGTCAAAATAAGTATTCAGATTGTGTAGAGCCATATGCTTCAAATCCATATATATGCACACTTAAGTGAAGTGCAGCTTAATTTTTTTGTAATTTGTATTTACTCCTGGTACATTTTCATCGAATAAATTAAATCGCTTTTCGATATCAGATGACCGAGATGCGTCTCGTTAAGACCAGGTGTAAAGACACCAAGATAGAAAAAATGTTTCAATATTTTTTTATAAAGTCATTTTTTTGTTGGTTTTTATTTCGTGTTACAGTTAGAATTCGACTCTGCTTTCAACTGTCTTTCCGGGGTAAGATGCGACGATCGTTTTGCAGAGGTCGGTAGTCCACGCACGAGTGACGCCAGGGCACCCCTTTTCGGTTATTCGGTTCGATTCCTGTAAAATACATCCATGTGCGAGTACTACACATATGCTATGCATTTATTTTCAATGCACATTATGCACCTACGCTAAATGTCTACGCTGCTAAATAAAACTCCATATTATTTCCTCTCTTGGCAGAATTATAACTATCATATAAAGCATTGTAGAAAATTAGACAAATTAGAAAAAGAATATGTACATATCTTAATGATATTTGGCCTTCTCAACTGAAATTTCATCACACCATTCTGAATATAAGATCTAGATAAAAGGTTATCTTATAAATTAATAAATAAAAAATACATTTCGTCATGATCAGACAGAGTATTTCTACTACAAGTTAAAAGCTTCTTAACGCATTATCCATATACTAAAAGTACATACTATGCTAGATTCTTAGCTTTGAAGGATATTGTATAATAATTTAAAACAGATATTTAACTAGAATACGTACGGAGTATAGATTATAAATATTCCATATATCGTTATAATTCAAGGTTTACTGACACTGAAATTTATTTTTCTTTGTTCTATCCACTTCAAGGATAGTCAGCCATTTCTAAGTAACTCTTTCATAATTATTTACAATATTTTCAGCATATCGAAACCGTTTCGACACTTCCATAACGTCTGTTTTCTCAAATGCGTTTCGCGATTAGTTTATAGCTATATCGAAAGCTTTTATTTTGCTTTACTTGTCGTTACGCGAGGATCGCTTTTGAAAGCATTTTTAGTATTAGAGTGCCATAACTTTAAGCTCTTGCGCACATAATTTCGGGACTTTCATTCAATTATAATTCACGTCTGATTCATATATTAGCATTACTCTGTAAAATTATATTGGAGATATGTCAAATAAACATGATGAATTGGAAGATTTGTAATGGCGGATTAAAACCAAACATACAGTGACTGCAAAGACATAATACTAACTAAAATGTAAAAAGGTTAAGACAGGTTATACGTAGTGTATCTATTTCATTTGTATTCTATTTCAATAGCATATAAATATGAGCCATTTTAGAGTAAACAAATTTTAATATATTTATATGAGCGGTCCATAAAGCCCCCTCTCATACGTGAATCATAGCAATTTTTGAGAAAAAAATTATCATTTTAAGTCTCACAGATAAAATAATTATAGTGTTGAGTATGACGTGTGGGTGATTGATGCCGGTAGCAGCGGAGCCAAAGTTATCTACAATTATTTTTATTATAGACCCCAATCCAGTGGAGTCCTAAAATATCAGTAACAGCAACTATCTTGTGTGGAAAACAAGTGTTTTTTTTTTTTTTTTTATATATATCTTATTCAAATTTTGAACGATAGCTGATCCACCTTAGTTTAAAAAGCTCAAAACAATCTATGTTCAGTTTTCTACGATTAATATTAAATTCAATATGATTTAGTGGACGTAGACAAGAATTTTTGCTTACAATGTAGTTAAATAAATATTGCCTCTCTGGCAGCCGATATGCGAGTTTAATTCCCGCATCTGCCAGATTGAAAAAATCTAAAATACAAGACAAGATGCCTATTTTTTGGAGCAGTTTATTATCTGATAACCAATTCTCGTAAAAAATAATCTATTAAGGCATGTCTACACATTGCATAGATCCATACACTCCGCTTTCGGAACAGACATCTACAATATATAAATAAAAATGTATATGTTCATTTGTTCAAAACTGTAAATCTCCGAAATTTCTTTACCGATTGCTTTAAAATTTTAACACAACGTTACATTTACGTGACTTTATATATTTACTATTATGTAGATTTCACACCTGTGACAGGTAAAAACGTGCGTTTTTTTTTTAAACAGTGCCATTATTTTTAACCAGACTGAGCTACACCAACGCGTCACCGGGTACAGCTATGATTATTTTATTTTTTTTGCTCTTCATAAGCAGGTGAGAAGTACTTTTAAATAGTTATATATATAGAACCTTCTTGGAGACGAATTACCGTTACGCCCCTGGGTTTGTCCAAAGGGAGCCGTGTTCCGTTCCACTTTGGACTCTCAAAAAAATGGTACATCCAAGCGCCCAGTTTGCAGTTCATTATAATCAAATGGTTGACCCTCCACTTAGTGGCGGGCGGCGAAAACAAAAAAATAAAATACAAAAATACCAATCAAAACACTGCTAATGGCGTGGTTTATAATAATATTATTATTATAGATACGAAAGATATCGTTAGGAAAAAATGCCGACTTATTATCATAAATAATTAACAAAACGTTTAAAAGAAACAAATCTTAATGGCTTTTTGCAAAATTATACAATAAAATATATTTTTTAACTTAAATCACACAAAAATTGTATAATGTATTACGATAAGCGGAAGATGGTGTAAAAATAGACGATTCTTGTTTATAATTACGACGCATTTATGACCTTCTTATATTTGTATATTCATGTAAATATATTAATGTAATGCACCATTAATTACTGTTCTAATGAAACCTCCTTTACAATTTTATTCTTAGTATACTTTGAAAAATAATGTTTATTGTGCATACGTAAATTGTTATTTTTTTATAGAAATCGAAATGATATAATTTTTAAGGAAGTTGATCTCATTTATCTTTTATTGTGTTTTATATACCAAGCTATACAAGCTGAGATACATTAGAGCAAAATTAAAAATAATTATGTTCGAATTCTAATTAGGGTAGCTTTCAAATTCTTTTTACGATATGATTTCACAGCCGACCCTTTGTTACAAGTAAGTATATCTGTACGTAATGCAAAGCTAAATAATTTTCAATCATGATGTACTAAATATATTTAAGAGAATTTACTCAAAGTAAAATCTTTCAATTACACAAAGGCAATTCTCAAATTCAAATTGTTTATCTATAAAGATAAATAAAAAGAGATGGTGATATTTTATAAATAAAGTGATGCCTACTTTGTATTATAGATTCCTTTTGGATCTGATAGTATTCTTGGCTTAGTTGCTACGCATGTATACAATTGATTATTGCCTTGATCATGTTAAAAAAACACAATTTATAGAAAACGCACTTTTGTATGGTGAGTATTTTTTTTTCTAAACGCAGCAGACTAATGATACATAGTTATTTTGATAGTAATTCTATAATGATTGTGATAACTGCGTGTTTTATTATAAATACTGTTCTCTTTAACCGCAGGCAAAGGTTGTACATTATGGTTAAAGGACCTATTCAAAGAAAATATTAAAATCTAATTAAAATATACCCAACTATCATGCGATCAAACGATTAAACTACGTTTAATATCTCTTCCCAAAAGTATTTACTAATTTTTCATTGTTGCCATAGATAGGCTAATGTTTTGTTTATAATAAAAAAATAATTATTATAAATGATCTCGATAAAGAATAGCTTTTCAACTCGTATTTTTTTCAAGTGATTTGTTCGCATAAAAAATGGTAGACATCAATCTACCTATTTTTTTTTTCATTATAAAAACTCTTTCGTTGTTATCTGAAGAATTCATATTTTTTATTCTCATTTAAATACATCTATTAACATCAATAATTACTGGCAATTATTATTGACAGTTCAAAGGATAGCTATATGCTGTTTGAAGTATTCTACGAGCTTTTTAATGAATAGCCATGTAAAAGCTTTCAGTGAAATAATACACACATAGCATACAAACTTCATATTATAACCAAATTACATTGTCGAATAAGTTTTTTTGTATTTATTAGTTAATATAGACAAGTTTATTGTTTTGATTCTTATTTGAAGTAGTATTGCCAAATATAACGTGACGTATTTGCATAGATTGGTACTGGGCTTGTTTGACACGGCAAAGCATGCCAGATCTAAAAACGTCATTTTTGGATCAGTAGTAAACAATATTTTTGTATTGTACTCATATTTTTGTAAAAATACATACTAAATAATGTGAAAAAAACTAAATAGCTCTTATTAATTAAATACTATATTTACCTGAAAGTGGAGCATATTCGTATCCACAGTGTGGATATAAATATCTTAAAATCGTACGAGTACTGATTGTAAGCAAATCATTCGTCAAATATGGCTTTCATGAGCCGCATTTATAACGCTTAGTAATTTGGTGAGACCTCCGATTCCAAGCAATTTACAAACGCTTATTTTTACATCTGAACTCAGTGCTTTTCAAAATATTTCGTTCAAAATAAACATGGAACTTACAGAAAAATATACATTCACGAATCCCTAAATATTTCTATCATTAGTGACCTGCTTCCATAAAAATCATGTATACTTTTAGTTTGTGGAGGCATAAACGTAAAAACGGAGACAGTAAATATTTATTAGACAGTACTATTATGTTTTATTAACTAGTTTGAAATAGAAACAAACAAAACAAATCAAATAAAAGGTTCTTTAATCACAGAAATATTTAGCAGCTTCTTGCAGAAAGTCCACCAAATCTGAAGAAAAGAGGCTCCTGTTTTGAGAAGTGCTGCTATAGGTCATTTTAGATGGTAAAAAATATCACAATATGCCTATAATCGTTTTTGTTTTCGTCTGTGACCTTTAGAAAGATATATGAAGTGTTTAACCGTTAACTGAAAGCACAAAAGTTTAAAATAAATGAGCTTATAACAATGCTTTGCTTCCTATAAGTTGGTATGTAGTAAAACTTGACCTGTATTCACTGCGATCTCTACGCTATCATTGTCCATAAATCTGAAATATAATAAGCGGCCGTTACCGCAGTGCTAGTGCGTCGACCATATTGTATGCTAATTCGTCGTTAACGTGCTATACGGTCAACTCTGCCACGAGACGCCACTGTGGAAACTGCGACGAAAATATATTATTTATTGGTTTAATATTAATTAATAACTTTTATCGCCACATTACCCAGATACTAATAATTATTATCATATTTGAGACGTAGACAATGCTGGATAAAGGCCTCATTCAGCCTTCTAGGATTTTTTTAATATTTGCAAAGATTATTTATCGCTTCTTGGATTCATAGTTAATTTACAATTGAATAACATAAAAAATTTATTCTCATTTCGTTATCTTGGCAAAAGTTATTGAACTAATGTATACTTTCTTTTGTATTCGATGATTTTATTATTCGCCCACGTTATGCTCAACATGCGTTGTTCTACGCCAAACGTATCTCATACTAAAATCTCATATTTTTCATCCTTTTGTCAATTATGGTTTATTAAAAAGTAAACAATTAACATGTCTAAAGATTTCAAATATATTTTTTCACTCTTCATACCACTTTGATTTTTCAACCGATTCTATTCGGATAATCTATTTAAGACAAAGAGTTATGCTGTCAAATATATGCTTAAAATATGTATAACATTACATGTTAATTATAATACATATTATAGTTAGACCAAATTATAGTAACCAAATCATTGAGGCTATGTTAAAATTTAATATTAAAATAATTTTTATTTACATATTTTGCAGTTATATAGCCTCTGTTGCTAATATACTGTTTCTAATGCATACACATTGTCTCAAATTATCTCTGTTGTTAAAATAATAGATTATCTATAAGATTATACCAAAACTAACGATACGTATTATACTTGAGGATCTGTAAATTTCAAATAATATATTAATCAAAATTTAATTTCCACAAAGAATTCTTCCTACTATTGTACATATTTATGTTATATTATATATTATTATTTTAGGCTGAATAACGGTACCGTTCACGTCTCTAAAAGTATTTCCAAACATATCGAAGGTGTTCGAATGTTTTATGGGCAAGCAATACGAACAATAACTCCTTCTGATGATCTCAAGCGATTTTGAAGGGATTGCATTGTATTTGAGATTCCTCTTGGATGTGTTAAATTTGCGTGCACCCTTAAATCGATAGTAAACCATTGAAGTAGTTTTATGAACACCAATAAAACTATGTGGCCGAATGGTAAAAATCGTAACTATAGGAAAATTTCCTAAACTTACTTGACCAGCCAGATCATTATATTCATTATATCTTTACCGATGCGGACGTGAATTCATTGTCATCCGTTATGTCAATTAATTTGGCATCCAAATCTGCATCATTATGATTTTTTTTAATCTAACAACAGTAATTGACCACAGAAGCGATGACTCAGATATTTCTGGAATATGAATAATCTTCAATTTTATTTTATATGATAAATAGTTATTATTTAATACACATACGGTACTATTCAAGAACACACTTGAAGAAGAAATCTTATGTATACATTTTATAATAGTATGATGTGCACATTATAACCTAGATATAAAACTTTGATTATGTAATAATAATAATATAAACAACGAACAAAAATATTGGTGATCCATAATCTAATATATAAAAGTCAAAATATGTATGTTCGTTCGTTCGTTCGTTTGT
>JAGVSQ010013978.1:0-10831 GCA_022683975.1 Rhyacophila evoluta
ACGTTGGGAGCGAACATGGTTTAAAAAAAAAATTGATAGAGTGGTTATATTTGACATCGAACAAATAATATTGTGATTATGCTAATAAATTTAAACAATAGCTTGCATGAAATCAGCACTGATCTTAAATCTATTCCATAGATGGCTGTATCTCCGACTCCTGGAATGATGATGTCAGGCGGTGACCATTCTGCAAACGACGCGCCAGGAGTGCTTAGTCTCACTCAAATTGAAGATCTCATGGAGGATGATACACATAATCCAGTACAAGGTAAAGTAAATTTACTTGTATTGTTTTAACTTTTTTAGATACATATAATGCATATTATATAGCCACAAACTACTTATTATAAAATCAAAAGAAAATCAGTGCAATTTGGAATATTTGTTTACATTGTTACTGCTAATCATAACATATTTCTCATTTCATAATTTTCGTATAGGTGATCCAATGCTCTGTTCCTCACCATCAAATCGACTTTGCTTGGGTGTAGAAGATGATCAACAGAACTCGATGGCTTCAATGCTTGCTGATGATAGTGCTGTAATGCTAGGAATCGGAGTGTCATCAGGTATGTTTTATTAATACCCTTTTTTTACCATATCTGCTTCCGAAAGTGAAGATACATTGATATCCCCATCAGCAAGACTTATTTTGATAGATTTTTCATTAGAATTAGTTGTTAATCAATTGCTCAACTTAATGGACATCCAGTCCTGCATCTTAAGATTTCATCACCGATGATTTGTGAATACTAGCAATTAATTGCTACAAATAAGTTTCGTCTTCCCTTAATTTATAAAATAATTCGTCATGGAGATATTTATCTACTCTGTTGTATTATTGTTCATATATGTATATTCAACAATGGCTTTAATTTGTTTATCAGGTGGAGGAAATCCTCTTCTCGGCGACAACTGTCAGGACCGTCCTTTATCTCTGAGCCTATTGGGAGCATCTAGTTTACTTGGCACTTCCAGCCTTTTAGGACCATCGGGACTCTTGGCACCCAGTAGGGCTAGGAATTCGCATATTGGAGACTGTTTCTCAGATACTGAAATGGAACTCGGAGCGTAGCAGTGATTGACATCAGTCATTGGGATTTTAGATGCGAAAACTATTTCTTATCTCTTTGAATGTGAATGTAGAGTTAAAAGGTTGATATGCTCTCATAATTATGTAAAGAAGATATTTTATTATGATATTAAGAGACAGCTAGTTATAATTCTTCGGTTTCTCATTAGGAATGTTGACAGCTGTTTCAGGTTGCAAGTTCATTACCACAATACATTGTTTTGATCAGTGAGTGGTCTAGTCGGCAAAAAGTGTCATTTTTTTAATTTCAATGTCAACATTATTAAAAACTGTATATCCATGATCTTTTGGTTAATTTTACTTTTGTCTGATTTGAACGGAGACTGTCATCACTTCTGAAAATCGATATTAGTGAGGAGATTGTTGCAGGTTTATTTTCAGCTCTATGATTTTTACAATTTGTCTTTTAAAAGAGCGGAATCTACCAAATAATAGCATATCAGTATAGATCAAGGTATATTGTAGAAATAAAAACGATCACTACTCATAGAAATTTATATTTCTCTGTTGAAATAGTGCTTCTGCAATTTTATACTGTTCTATCTATACATCTTGCAAAGCTTTAATTTATCATCTCAAGTCCCAATATCTGAACATACATCTCATGTTATAATTTCCTTAAATCGAAGTATTTACAAAGCAATCAATAGTGTATGCTTTCTGTTTGCTGGAAAAGGTTTAAGTGCTATAATCATTTAAATGAATACTGGTATGGTGATTATGAACGCAAACATTTATTTATCAGAGCGCCTGACTGAAACAAATTAAATTAGGTCTGTAGTATGTTTATATAAGTGATACTTCTGCTTTAGTATCTGGATTAAAAAATATTTTTAATAAAACTATGAAGTAATTAATAAGTTTATTCTTTCTGTTCTAAATTTTAATAATGGCTTAGTAAAAATATAAATATTTTGCATTTAAACCTAATCCTGCCAACAGCGTTCAGTAATTTATCTTTTGTGACTTGCGATACTCAATACCACAAGCAATATTGTTTATATGGCAACGTGCAATATAAATATTTATTCGCAATACATCTTACACGTAGATAAGAAAGAGTTTAAATATTTTTATAGATAGTTTTTATTGTACTAGTATTTTGACCTAGTTGATGTGTAATATTGAACATCCAACTGTGCCTTAACATGAAAGATGTAAATTAAACGCTATGTACCTAACCATTGTTGTCGATAAGTATGTTATCACTACTGAATATTTTTTTAACAAAAGGTACATACATTTTTGAATATTCTACTGCAATACTGTGACGTAAATAAGTAAACTAAGTGACGATAATCGATAACTTAAACTGAGATAAGTTTATTTGTATAAAAAATATTAATGAGATACACCCTTGCCAGTAAAAATAATTAACATCATTTTGCATAGATTCATTTTAAATTATTAATATAACAACATGAAAAATAGCCTTTAATTTGTACACAGTGCTTCATTTGTTTTATGATGTAAAATAATATATCTTTTACTTTCAATTAATGAACGATAAGATCCATTTTAGATGTTTGGAAATGTATAAAATAATAGGTGATTTCTGAAAAAGGCAGAAACCATTTGATTACTTACTAGAAATAAAAATAAATTGGAAGTAATGAAGAAAAATACTGAAAATATGACATGGAGCTTGTTTCATTTTAAATTAATTTTAAATTGAAACATAACAAAAAGAAAATCAATGAAAACAATTTTTTAGTTGTGGTTTTCTTTTTGTTCATTTATTTTAGGAAAATTTCCATACAGAACGCATAAAAATATGCTAGTTTTTGTTTATTTTTTTCTGGTATATGGCGTGCCTCATTAAGTACTAAGTGCCTTTTATTATACTGTATTTTGTAAGGTCTGCAATTTAATGTAAATTAATAAATTATATTTTTAGAATGAATATTTTGATAGTTACATGAAGTGAAGTGTGAATGTCCAAATCGATCAAATTAATTTTAATTTGATACAGCCAATAAACTGTACAAAACTTCCCAGTATAATTTGTTGCTATTTTCTGAAATATTTTATTTTTATGAATCATGCAAATTTGTAATATATTACAATAACAGGTTAGTTAATCTTACTAAGCGTTTTAAGATATATTATTATGTTATAATATGGGAGCGTTTTACTATTGAACATTTCCAAGACTTTCATTAAAATTGAAATAAATAAATACGCAATGAACGCAAAAATTAAATAAATCACTTGAAAATACGCATTATTTGCATATATTGAAATCATTTGCTCCGTCTCTTGGAGGGTTTTCGGCTAGTATAAAGAATTTACTTAAATATATAATATAAATAAAAATCTTTACTGTCACGGCGGATGAGTTTGCTAGACATGCTCAAAAAATATTATTTATTATTTATGAATGTTAATTATTGTTACCATTTTAAATGTTTACATTAATTTTTAAAAGATTTTAAAAATAAAAATCATTTTTGGGGTTTTATCTATCATTATGACATTTTCTGTTTGTTATCATTTTTTTAATTCATTTAACACTGTTCGTTTTAGTCAATGGTGGTATCCACTTTGACACACATTTGGTTCATCTTCTGTTTACTGATATCCTTAAACTAAAATATACTCCCAACGTTTTTTTCAATCAAGCTATCGTTTTTATTTGTCGGTTGTTATTGCTTTTAAATTCATTATACTTCTTATAGAATTAATGATAAAAACCTCAATTATGATTTGAAAATATTTTTTTTATAAATAATTTTAGAAAATCTGTTTTCTTTTGTGTACATTTTTATTACCAAAAATAAGTATTTATAAAAATGGTCCAATCAATAATGTGAATGTTTTTAAAATTATTATTGTGCTATTTTTCGAATGTTTACATCTTTATAAAGAATATATTTTTATAGAAATTTATGTATTTTATAAATATTTGTACATGATATTTATGTACCTATTTAATATATTAAGGAACTCATATTTTTGAACAATTTTCAATGGATGTATATATTTTTCAATAATAAATATTGAACTCTGGTATGAATTTGAATTATATAACAATTGAGCCATGATTACCACCATTAATTAATTGTTGCTGAAATAAACGAACAGTTGAAATAAAATAGGTTCTAAGTGCCAAAACTGAATCGCTGTTTTTTTTTATTTGTAATGTCCTAATGTATGAATATAATTACCATACGCATGTTGTTTTATCAATTGAAATAAATGATGCCATTGTAATGGCACTTAGAACCTTAAACACGGGATCTGTGATTAGCTATTTGCAGAGTTTTTAACGGTTACAAAATTCACTATTAAATTTTACTTTTATATTTTTTATCCAAACTCACATTACTAGAATTTAACCTTCAAACCAGCAGTTCTCAGTAACTGTAATGATACAATAGTGTAACATGAAAAATTATCTATAGAATTTTCCTAAATTCTCGTAGTGATATAAATATTATGTGAAATATATATTATAATAGTGCAGGACACAGTTTAGACTAATTTTACATAGTCATTGGCAAAAACAAACATGATAATGTGGGCATTACCCTTAGTTAAGTATCTATAATATTTAAATAAAATAAAAACGAGAATTATTGGAATATTAATTTACATGTCAAAAAATATAATAGTTGAATGAGAGTATTTTTTAAGATTTGAAAATCGGGGTGAAAAAAATAAATAAAGCAAAGGGATGTGTATATTATTACTGTTATTAAAACTAAGAAAGAAAATACAAGAAATAGATTTGGTGCTCTTTTGTAAAAAAAATATTTATTGAAATATTCTAGTATTAGATAAGATAAGTATATTTTGATTTAGATTTTCTCATTAAATTTATTTGCTTCCATTGTTAGGCGCATATTTTGTATACCATAATAAAAAATATTCTAACTCTCATTACATTAATTATGCCTGTTTCACCTCATTAAATAGTATTCATTAGTAATATTTTCAATAATACAACTAAGTAGATATATTATTTTGATAATAGAAAAATTATTTCGTACTTACAGAATAAAGAATCAATAATATATTTATTATACCTCTCTGTTCATTGCAAATAGTAAAAATATTTAGTGTAATATTATTTTTGTAAATAAAAAATATTTAATTATAAGTTTTGTTTATATTTAATATATTACTGTGTTCATATATTTTTATTCAAAATAACATTTTTAACACATTCACTGCTAATTAAAATCCATATTTACTATAACCGCGAGAGGCTGGTGATTTATTGGTTTATTCTAACCATATGATTAATTACTACTGAAATTAAAGAGGAAGAAATTACATGGTATTATTTTTTGAAAATATCGTAGGAAACAAAATGCCTAATAAAACACGCTGAGCACATTGTTAGATTCAAAGGATAAATAAATAATTGATTTTCATTTGATGCAAATTTTTATTTAAATATTTTTCGAACATACATAAAAAACTTATGAAATAGAATATTTTAAAAACAATGAGGTCTTTACATAATCTCCAAATATCTGGACACCTAATATGTGAATTTGCTACGTCATTTGTAACTGAGTACAAAACTTAACACCATTTGTACTAAAACCTGATGCGTTACTGAAATTTATACCTCTTTTTGAACTTTGTAATTTTTATTGGAGTCATGTATTTTTATGTATAAATATATGTAAGTGCTATCTAAGGCTTGAATGTTCAATTGCTTGAATATTAAATGTATTTTTTTATAAGAAGTTTCACTACAAGTTTATACTGTACGAATATCACTATATGAAGCATATATTTTGTATTGCGCATCTTACACAAATGCAATTGAAATTGATTTAAATGTAATTTAATAAAATGGTTTATATTTATCAGTTAATTTATATTTCATCAAAAGCTTCTTGTGTTTGGTTTTTTATGTATATTTCCATTCATTTCCCATTCTAACAAATATAATTTACTTAATACTTTTTGCTTCTTGCATGTTTTTCTAGGAAGCGTTGAACTGATATAAAACAAAGTCACCCAGTTCTATAACCAGCTGATAGTACAATTATATGTTTCAAATAAAAATATGTTTTCAATTTATTGTAAAAATTTTCAGTGCCAATTACAATATTTCACAGTTCCTTATACATTATCGCCATTGATGAAGTTACCATTAAATGTACATATTTTATACGATATGCGCTCTAAATATGAAGTATATGAGCCTACACAATGTTGTATACAATGTTTATATAACTATTTCGGTTGCCTAATATAAATTCATTTAATCCATATTTTAAGTTTTTATTTGGAAAACTTGGGAATATTTTCCTATTTGGAACTTCGATATTATAAAATAAAAATATGATATACTGGTCTTGTCATCTAATATTCGACCACTGTATAAAATTGTCAATTATTTATTTTTACTACTTCTTCCTGTTATGTACATATTTGTCTCGACGTTTTTACAAATCACAAAAAAAAATGTTATCTTTTGTTATCACCGTGTTGGTGATCTCCTTTTATCCAATCGACTGCTTTTAATATTCCAAATCCAACTGAATAAATATTAGGTTTTTACTCTAATGCACTGACACCAATCCCAATGTTTAAAGACTTAAAACTTGTCCATGCATATTTATTAGAATCGAAAAACAGATGAATCGACCACTCGGTATTGAAGCAATTATTGTTTAAGTATACAGTTAATATACTTTTAGATAAGTACTTCATTAAAGGTTTGTTCTAGTCTAGAATTTTAGATATTATTATGAATATTTATTTTAAGCCATAATCATGATGTAGTATTGCAATCATTATTAATATTAATAATAACTATTGAGAAATATGTTAAAATTTTACCATTCGTTATCGAAATATATCTTTTAATTTTTGTTAAATTAATTATGTGAATGTAGTTAATATCGATAAAAGTGTAATGTATGTAAATGGCTTGTGTAGATGAATGCAAAAAATATATTGATATTGTTTAATAAGGAATGTGTTTAATTTATTAATCTGGAAAAATATATTTTACATATACACACAGTTGAATGAATTATGAGAACAATATTTCTACTAGATGGAAACACAAATTCTTGTAATTAAATTCTATTTGATTGTTCAAACATGTGTATTAATCGAATATCATACACGACAGAGGGCACACAATATTTAAATAAATATATTTTTCACTATTTTTTTCGGCTGGCTAATTCTATTTCTGGGTATTTTTCAAATTAAGTAATTTCTATTATCTATGGTTTGCTATTTTTCTGTCAACATAAATTCAATTTTCTTAATGAAAATTCATACTGAACCAATTTCGGTATTTAATCGAATACAAAGATATATATGCGTGTGAGTGCTGCGTGTGTTTAAAAACATCTTAACTTTTAATGACATTTGAAAACAATGCACTCGCTATTAATACGTTTAAATTTAATGATAAGAAATTAAAACTAAGAAAAAAATAAATAAAAAGACTGAGGTCAAAGAAACTTCATGGAATATTTACTACAAAAGATAATGTTAGAATCTGACAAGTAACAAAAAGTAAAGAGAGATTAGTCAATCTAAAAAAAAAAAAATAGTCGGAAATTGCTTCAATTCATTTTCCATAGAATGAGTGTGGTCGTCAATTGCTTTCTTTTGTTAAGGTATGTTTTTTTCACAAAACAAATCTCGCATCAATTAAAAGTTAACTCAATAAAGGTTCTGTAAAAAGCAACTATAATGATATAATTCATTTCCTCTGAGTAAGATTATCTTGACAGTTTTTTACGAGGAGGATTTTTAACCATTTGATAAACCTTTTCGGTACATAGCGTGAAGTTTTGTTTGACTACAGTTTCCAACTAAGCCGCATTTTTGTTAGTTTGGTTAACATTTGATGATATTACGTCTACGTCTCATTTACGCGAAAATCGATGATTCACAACTGAAATTGTATTGCTTAAAAACAGCATCTAGCAATAAGAGTGTTGATAAATTTAAAAAATAAAACAAAAATATATCTATTATAAAAGAATGTTAAATTTACAATATGATACACCATTTTCTTGTCGAAAGTGTATGTATTAGCTATATTTAGTTTTAATTTTATTTTTTATAAATCTTATTTTGAATAATTCCTATTATGACGATCAAGTTTGGACATTCGCAAAATGTCAGTGAAAATCTTTGTTAATTTTTCCTTAGCAACAGTAACCGTTGCTATGAACTGTTGATAAATATTTTTAAAACTTCATAAGGTACGATTAATTTCATTAAAAAAAAAACATTGTCTTTTACGAACATTTAAAGATATGAACGGGTTCTAGTTTTTGCGCTGACGTCATGTTTTAGAACAAGTACAATGGAAAATTTAGTGACTTCTGTGCAAATGTGACAGGCTATTTCTGGATTTGCGTTGAATATATTTTAAGGTATGTCCACATAATTTTCTCTGTAGATATCATAATTAACGTAAGCGCAGAACGTAAATTTGTGTGTTCTTTTTTGTCTTGATGTATCATTAGTTTTTACAAAAAAATGAAACATTTTGATTTGCCATAGAATAAGTGTAAACCACAACAATTAAATATATTTGTTTAACTTCTTCATTTACTTCTAGTGTAATAAATCCATTGAATGAACATAATTAGGTTGGTAGTATTTGTATCTAAAAATAATCGTAGAATCTGAAAAAGTGTAATCTAACCTTAAAAAGAGACAATACTCGTTCCGTTTACATAGAGCCAGTATAATCATGATTGTAATGTATAGATAAAAGATAGATTTACCATAGGACTAAAGGACCAGGGGCCCCAAATTGGTCCAAAAAATTTAAATAACAGAACAAAAAAAATATCAAACACCTAAGGGTAGACGAAGCAGTCGTCTTTGCAACTAGCTTGAGAAAAGCGGACAAAAACTTGTAGCAAAATATGATAACCTGAAACATTCGAATTGATTTCAGAATTTTTTCGTATACTTGTAGTTGTACTAGTTGCCATCACAAAAAATATTTTATACAGATAATTTTTTTTGTACTTTAATACTTTTTAATGCTGTCATATATATACATAAATCATATTTTTAAAACGCTTTAATAATAATGTGTTAAATGTTAGGATACTTCATAATTCATTAGGCTACGGTCTTTTCAAGCGTCAATGCGGCCCTTTATATAGATACCTAGACCTTTAATTTTGTTTTTTTCGTGTGTGTTACAAAATAAAGCCAAATACCGTCCTTGTCCCATTAACTACATGAAGTATCATATTATTAATTACATACTTAGGACAATGCTATTTTATATGTTACTGATAACTTCTTCAAGAGCACAATAAATAGTTAATTAGTTCGATCGGTATTTAATATATTGATATATCATGATAATGATAAGCTATCACAAAGCAAGATGACGTGATATTTACCTGTACGATAATTCACAATATCACTGCATTATAGTACATATAAACTCTAATACAATATGTATCATTATGTACACACGTATTACATTAATAAAATAATTATTTTTCCGAAGAATGCAGTTGCGATCAACACCGAGTAACTAGATTTAAATTAAAAGAAAATCTGCTTATGTTCTCGAATAATATTATAAATGAAATAATACACGCTGAGTAGTGAAACACCATTCTTTATTTTGGTCCTCTTAACTTAAAAACTAATAACAATAAAAATGCTACTTATTTCAATCTCCTACGTGATAATATGACAATACTATATTATTTTCTATCTACGTAAAGTTCTATTAAATTATTCTCAATCCATAAGAGAGTAGAGCACATACTCTCTAGGTTAGACGATGACGCTACATCGGACAACCTGGAGGCAATTAATTTTGTATTTTGTTTTAAAACTTCGGGATACTGCGTAGATGAGAAATAATACAGTTAAATAATATACAGTTAATAAATACTCAATACACAAACAAAAATAATAGATTTTCATATTATTGTAATTCGAAATATCCCAGTAAGAGAAAAATCGAATTATAAAAAAAACAAAAGACTAACTAAATCCCGATAAATTTGGAACAGTATGAAATAGTCATAATAAATATATTTTTATATGCATATATTTAGTTATGCGAATATGTACCATGACCGATAGTTTTGCTATTCATTCACTCCATGCGTTTCGCAGTGCGGCGGTGTTATCATAAAGTATAATCTCGCAAATATTTAAACTAATATCAATGTATCTTATAATTATTGAATTCAATTATACACAATATGTTATTTAAAAATTACAAGTTTTCCAACGATATTCTGATAAGCCCTAGGGTAGATTGAATAATAAACGCTCATGAACAGCGTATTTCTATTTTACCGGCATATATGAATTTAACTCAGTTGAATTTACAAATAATTTATTACATCTTCAAAATAAAAACATAATTCTATGTAGTATTGCGATTTCCTCACTTTTTATTATTTCAAATGAATTACAAAATGTGATAAATATGATCGTTCTAAAGAATTAAGATGATGCATTTGATTAATATATTATATAATATTCTTAGAAAAGCGCAGAGAAACGCAGAATAGTTTCAAAGCGGTCTTTATAACGCGTCTTATACTTCAAGATACTCGTTCATAACCTGATTAATAATGGGGCAACTATGGGTGATGACGTATTTTACCAAGTATCCAATATTTTGAACTTTATGTGATATATGTATTTGGAAATTAAATTTTATCTAGCGCTATGGGGAACGTAATAGCATGACATTTAAGAGATCCGATAAATAGGTACATTATAAATATATATATTAAGATATAA
>JAGVSQ010013979.1:0-10831 GCA_022683975.1 Rhyacophila evoluta
TAGATCCATATGCTCCACGTTGGGAGCGAACATGGTATATAAAAAAAAAAAAATTGGCATGTAGTCCTTAATTTTTATGTTTTTTTAAATCCAGCAGATATGGGGATCGTGCTCTCATTCCTTGGATGCGAGGCGTGTACGTTAACCTCTATACATTATCTTCGAATAAAGCAGTTACCTTATCGATGTCAGCAGGGCTGTGTGGTAGATTTTCTCAGTACGATGCAAGTCTTTAAAATGCCGCCCCTCTCGCGCCCTGAAATCATGTCCATCTGGTTTCTTTTTTAGGTTTACCGCTAAATGAAGTTCTCTATTTTCGCAAATTTGCATTTTTGATGACGGCGCCCCCACATGGTTTATACGTTAGGAACAATTGTATCGATTTCGAGTTTTCACTTTTGCCGCTCCTTACATAATGCCACCTGAGGTGACCACGCCTTTGCCTCATAGCATACCACAGCCCTAGATGTCAGAGCTCCGGGATACGCCTGATTAAAAGCAGGTGTAACTACCGGGGGGTGAATGGTGAGTATATTACAATAGTGCGCGTTAGCCTAAAACTACTCTCGAGACATTTCTGGAACTTTGAAAGAATATTTTATGTTATTAACTTCACGGTATGTTTACGCAGTGTGTCTTTATATGTGAAAACATGGTGAATGGTGAAAATAAAAGTTTTCTAAATATTTGATTATATTCCATATTCAGTTATATATTATTTTGGAATGTTATTTCAGCAGTTAATTTATTATTATATATTGGTTTCTATAAATCTATGACATATAATTGGTCTGGCAAAAATATGAATTAGTCTATTTCTAAAGGGAAGCCACTGTTTTTCACTCTGCCATCATACGAGAGAATATATAAATTATAGAGATAAAATATGATATATCGAGGTCACAATTATAATATTTAATTACTGTAATTTATATTAATGACTCGCATAAATCGTTGGATTTATCTGTATTTACATGAAATAGTTCAAAGCCAAATTCAGTTGCCGATCAGTATTATAAGTATTGAAATAATGTATGTTATTAGGGTTGCTATAAATTAGTTATGCGAAAAAAAACCAAAGATAACCTTCCCTAACTTAACTTAACCTTAACTGACATAATCTAATCTAACCTAACGTCACTCATCTTGACCTAACCTAACTTTACAAAGAGGTTCTCAAATAAATTTGATTGAATTCTGAGATGATCCAATAGACTAGAAAAGGAAAAAAAATCTATATATGTATCGATTGTGGGAAGGAAAAATGTCATAACCCACCACAAGTTTTACAGGAGGCAAAGAAAACGTTTATTTAATTATTTTGAGCCAAAGCCAAAAAATTAGATAGGCACAACCTTGAAGTGTATGAAGACTAAAATTGGTGTTTTATTTACTCAATATGATATTAATTTAACGAGTTATTTAAGAAAAATCAGTAGAATTGATTGGGTGGAAGCCTTTTTTTCTGGTCGTTAATTTCCCAGGTCATTATTTTTTCAAACTTTAAAGCTTAATTTAGACACTAATTCAGCATTTTCAGCTTATATCTTTTTGATGGAACGTGTATTAAGTTGTATACATTCTGGTTATCGATTAAAAGCTTTTTTGAAAAATTGAGGGCTCCGTCCTCTTACATTTCCACAGTCGATATGTATAAAGAATGCTATGAATATATATGATCAGATTAAAAATATACTATAACCTTGAAAAAACGAGTAGAGATTTTCATTTCTCTTTATACGTTGTCCAGCCTCTCTCTTTTTTATTATTTCATAATATGTTATAATGCCATCCACGAAAACACGAAAACATCTGAATAAACACGGAAATAAATAACGAACTAATTTAAATTAATGCGATCGATATTTTTTTAATGTCTGTGGTAACATGTGTTTATAATAATAACTGCCATCTATCATAAAAATTATGACTCTCAAATAAAACAGCTTAACTATGAAATAGTATAATTAATTTAATATTACCATTATGTAAATAAAACATAAAATTCCAATGAACAAACTAAGAAAAATACATTACGCTATAAATTCTTAATACAAATATACAACATTTTTACTTATATTATAGATCTACAAAAATATAACTTTTGACCATTTTCTTTACGTGACTACGCATACATATTTAAAGAGTGAGTTTATTTTTAACTATGTTTACTCCAAAAGTTTTCACTGTGTGAAGATATGTCTTGATAGATTATTATTCACGAGAATAGGTTGTCGAACAATTGCTAAAACCAATGGCAAAACCAGTCCTGTATTTTCGGATTTTTTCAAAAATCCGGCAGATGTGGGAATCAAACTCGCCTTCTCCGATTGTTAAGAGCGACCTTTAACCTCTTGGTTACCCAAGAGTAAAATACGTATAGATTTATTTACTGATACCCGATAAAAAGTATTTGTGTAAGCAATGTTTGATTCGATCCCCTATGAGAGGAGGACAATATTCGGAAGAGGGATTTTTCTTAACTGTTTTCCCCTCAAAAAGCCTTCAGCATTGAATTAAAATAGCTACATACTAATCAGTAAATCTAGATAGACTACATGAGGGAAAGGGAAATAAAGGAATAAGCCTGTACCCACCCTAGTTAGAATAGCCAGGAAACTGGAACCCGACCGCAGGTTCCACGACAGTTTCAGTTAGATAAGAGGTAGGAAAAAAAAAGCAATGTTTGATTGTGATTGAACTTGGTAATTATATATATTTCTTAAATTCATAGATTTGATACGAACATGAATTCATAGATAACAAATTTAATAATTAACCTTATCCTGCTCTTTCTACTGAGTCTGCGTAAGAAATATTTTAAAATACTTTACTCTGAGAAGAAAATTTAGGTAAACCGATGAAAATAAAAAAAAAAACAGACATTTTTGCATATTTCCAAAATTCGGCCTGGCAAAAATTTTAGACCTTAAAGGATACACGCCTGGGGAAAAAAGGACGCATGTTAATCTTGCATTTCATATTATAATACCTATAATCAGTGGTGACACATTTTTTTTACCAACCCGAAAAATATAAAAAAAAACAAATCTTTTTTAACATAAATTTGCAGTTTGTAAGTTATAATTAACTTGTATGTACTTCATACAAACTTCACATGAGAATAATAAAATCACGTATGAAGTTATTTTGTATTATTATAATACAGTATATTTTTTGTATAAAATTGAGTAAAGCAAAGAAAAATAGTCAACACATCTGACAATTGAAATTATCTCAATGATACACTCAATCAATCTAGGCATTCTTTAAAATCTAGAGGCTTCTAACTTGGTTTGACTATAATTCAAGATGTTGTTTTTTTGTTTTATACACAATATGATAAAATGGCCACTACAAGGAAACAGAAAAAAACAAATGAAATGTCTTAAAACAAAATATATTTATCTGTGTTCTAAATTTAAACTTATTTACTGTAACAATAAAATATTTTGAGCTTCTATGGTATGTATGACACGGAAAAAATCCCGCAAATATTGGTTTAGATAAAATAATTTCATTAAAAAATATTTTCCGTAGTTTTTTTATACAAGGTTATTTCAAATAACGTCTTATTTTGTCGTGGGGATAATTGCTCTAGAATCATTTTACTATGTTTTAGTAATTCGAGATCCTTTAGCAAGCTTTGTACATATTGAATTGGTTGTCCTTACCGAGTGATATAAACACTCTAAGTAGTTATGCATTACGACTAAATTGAAAAGTTACATGGGATAATATTTCAAGGCAAGGACGTTTTTGATTTTTTCATTCTAATTTTGTAAATAGGGTTACATGTTGTATCGAAAAGATGAAATGTAACGCGTGAAGTAAGATTTTAGGAAGATTATATTTATTTGAATATTATTAGTGAGTGAAATAACTAAATTAATATCAATACTAAACATATAATTTGTTTGTTATTCTCTTCTTATTGTCTTCCCGGTAGCGTAGTTAGTCACTGAAATTATATGACTGTATTTAAATCTCTTTTTTCAATCTTTCATACGTCTTCTTGATCGCGTTATTGTGGGTAAAATATTATTATACTGCAGTCGACTTTGTGAAAATGCACGCTTCGAAAAATTACGTGCAACCACAGTGAGCTCGTACATTCGAAGCGTGCGTCTAATAAGAGGCCTTTATAAACATACATTTCATATTTTCACGTTGAAATTATTTTTCCACTTCGTTACGTAGATATAATACTTAACCTGTAACTAACATGCAATGTTGAAATCGGTTTGCATATTTTACTTTAACGTATATATTATTAATTAATATTTTCGACTGATGGTGCTTGATGGAAATTGATTTTAAATAATTCAGAATGGATATATTATTTTTCATTTGCTTCAATTTTTACGGCAAAGCCGGAATAGACATTCACTTATATGATATATATGACTATTATACTACATTATACTACATAAATACGTATTTAAAAGATCATTTTAAAAACCAGCACAGGTGTTTTCGTTTTCTCTCATTAGTAAACGTTGAAAATACATTATAAAAAGACACATAGTTAAACAATGCGTAAACATTGTTAAAAAATAGTTTTTGATTTAAAATACCAGCTCATTTTCCCACATTTGCAAGATTTATACTAATCTGAAAATGCAAGACTGGATGCCAATTGGGTTAAGCAATTGTCTGAAAACAAATTCTCGTGAAATATAATCTATCAAGGTATATATTCACATTGTGGTGATCTATATACTCCACTTTCAGATCGAACTGTTCCGCATCATATAATAGGTATGCACTGTTTTAATATATAATATTTTGTAATGACTGAAGTTATATGGAAAAAAATGTCAAGATATGTTTTCGCGTTGAAATATCCATATTCTCCACTTTCGGAGAGGATATCCTTACACCGTGTAGATGACCATGTTCTATTTTTAGAGTTTTGTGTTAATCGAAAGACTTTTAAAGAATCTGCAATTTCTTTAGAATTCAAAACGTTGAATACGTAAATTAATGTAGCAAATTCAATAAAATAAAATAAGTATATTTACATAATTGTATTTTTTTAGTTTCATAATTAGTTATTTAATCTTGAATAGTATAAAACGACTATGCAGAGGTTTTCATTTTGATGCTAATATTTTTACGAACGATTACACATACATATCTTTAAAAAATGCAAATTTTCAATTAGATTTAATATTTTTTATAAAAAAATCCACTTACATTAAAAAATCTTTTGCCTCCTTGGGCGATATCGTACCGATTGCGGAACTGATCTAAGTAATAGATAAACGTATAGGGTGCTTTTTCGTGATAGCTTTAGCTCTTTGAAGTGTACGCAAAATAAAAGTGTAGCAGAAAAATGGTTGAATATACTATTTTTAAATCTACGAGCTTTCAAAAAAATTAAACTTTATCTAGCTAAATACAAATAAGGTTGAGATAAACAAAGAGGGACCAATTAAAAAATTTTCAAGCCGAAATATTAAACTACAATTTGGATAATACAAAAATCATTAAAAATATGTCTCATAAAGAAACCAATGGTTGCTTCTCTTTTAAATGTTTCATTTATTACTTGCAAAAAAATAAATTATTTGTTTAATAAAAACAAACCAAGTGAAAATACATATCTCAAAATAATTTAAGAAAAATACTTGATAAAATACAATATTATATTATATAAAGGTAAATGGACAATGTGGCAGAATAGAATAATGAACAATTAAATATTGGATTCATTAAAAATATTCATTTTTGATGATAAAACAATTGATCATTTATTATAAATCCAAAGCTCGCTGTAATTTAGTCAGATTTCTAGTAATTGCTTGAAAAAATATTGTTAGGAGAGCTTTATGAACGTCGTATTTTACGTTTAAAGCGGAAGGCATTATTAATACTTTATTTAGTATGTGATTGACTTTAGCAACTGACAAACCAAAAAAGCTTAATTCTTACAATTTTTCATGACACTTAAGCTCTATCGAATTCATTCTCATAACATGTTTTATAAACAGAAGTAATTTAACGTTTAAAATGATTTAATGAACTTTTTTACTTCAAGATCTTTCTTAAATTGTCTTTCTTTTAGTGAAGTCGAATCAGAATAAATATTAATTTTACAAATTTAAAAACGTACATCTGTAATTGGTTTATTTATGACTTTAACAAAAATATGATTCAAGATTTTAAACTTTCGAAATAACGAATATTATTTTTAGCTTTTAATGTCTATCTCAACCACTTACTTTAGTTTAACTAATCACCTAGTTTAAATAATTCTGATAAATATAACGTTGCTTAAACTTTTTTCATTTAATTAGTTGAAGGTTTAACAATTTAAATCATCCGCCGATCAAATTTACAACTAAACTTGCCACTATGCAAAAATTATACAAAGAACTGTTGAGCATTGACGTGAAGCGCCCTCGAAAAATGAACGACTTATATTGGTACATCTATAAACGATTAACGAAAACTTTCAAAGATAAGCATTGAGAGTTGTCATTATTTTAATGAAGTTTATTAAGTTGAAGTCACCAATTAGTTAGTTAATGTATTTGACTTGCAAAGTAACGATTTCAAGAAAATAAAATTGGTTATCTCTCAATTTTAAATATATAAAAAATTAACTATTAACGAGTACGGAAAGATTAAATTGGGATAAGAAAATTCAAGCAAACTTTTATTCGGTATAAATTTATAAACATTTTTCCGGTAATCGTTCGAACATTTTTGTCGAGATAAACGTTTTTATTTGTGTAACCATTGGTTACCGTGTAACAGATTTAGATTTAAAATAGACAGCACGTGTAACTTTGTAATTTTGAGAACGTTTCGTACAAATCATTTCGAATCAGTGGTCGGAAGTGCCATGGATTAATAATTATTAATTTTTA
Source organism: Rhyacophila evoluta (assembly GCA_022683975.1). NCBI lineage: Eukaryota > Metazoa > Arthropoda > Insecta > Trichoptera > Rhyacophilidae > Rhyacophila > Rhyacophila evoluta. The sequence continues at coordinate 6,879 of JAGVSQ010013979.1, forward strand.
TATCTTCAATTACACTTTTTGCAAGACCTTATTCGTACTTGATAAATTCTTCACATAAACATCTATAATTTCAATGATGTTATCAGAAAATAATAACATTGATCAATATCAACAAAAATAATTATTTTGTATTAAATCTAGGACCAGTTTGTGCCTGTGTGTATTGGATAATGTTAGTATATGTGTTGTCAGCGTCAATCACTCATTTACATGTTGTCATTACATCTCAGAGAAGAAGAGAGAGAGAGAAGAGAGAGTATTCTAAACGCGTAGCATATGTATATGTCATGATCTGTCAGTATATGAATGATATCTGCCTTGAAATATCATCTATTCTGTCCAAATACACTGAGTGCAAAGTCATTATAGGTATGAATTCTTTATAAAAACTCTCATGATTTTAATGATGTTATTATTATTATTATTTTATACCATTTTCGCTTCCAAAATGGAGCATATAGATCTACATAGTGTGAAGACTTCTTGACAGATTAATTGTTTGTCAGACAATTGCTCACCCGATAGGCATCCAGTACTGCATTTTCGGATTTTAAAAATCAGACAGATTGGGAATCAAGCCCGCATTTCCCGGATCGCTAGATTCGCACGCTATAACTACCGGGGAGAAAAATTATTTATTTCCCAGAATTATAAATTGTTTTTTTTTTTTTTTTTAATTATAACTTATGACTTAGATTATTTTTTAAATGTTTAATTTTATAATAAAAAGTAAAACAATTTAGAATGGATTCAACCTTATTATTTTTATTGCGATATGATATTCTTATTATCTTATTTGGGTAATAAAGCTTGCACTAGAAGATAACAATGAAAAATTTAAAATATCATTACGCAAAAGTTTATTGTAATTTTATTGAAATTATTTTGTGGGTGAATAATTCATGTTTAAAAAAAATCAGAAACCCTATTTTTGTAATGGAAAACTCATTTTAGAAAGCCATATGTAATATATCAACTTTAGAAAGGCAAAGGACGTAACCCACCCACACCTTTTCACAGGAGGCACAAAAAACGTTTATTTAATGATATTTACCCAAAATCAAAATATTAAATAGACATAATATTAAACTGAATTAAAACTGGTGTTCTATATACTGAACCGTATTTTAATTTGATATTTTTTAAAGAAAAATCAATGAAGTTGGATTGTATTTTCTTGGTCGTAAATTTTACAGGCCCTCATTTATTTAAATTAAAAATGTAGATTTAGATACTAATTCGACATTTGAAGCTTACATACTTTTTTGATAGAACGTATATTAAGTTGTATACAGTGTGTTTATTGAAATAAATATATTTTGAAAAAGCTGAATGTCACGTTCTTCATTCTTTCTACAGTCGATAATTTGATATATTCTACGAAAATACGACGTCTGTAACCTTGTGACTCTTCCATTCTCTTTGAAACCATATATTATTGAAACGTTTTCTTTTGTGGTTCACCTAAAAAATAATGAAGTAAAGAAAAAATATTTACATACATAATTTTATTTTGTAAAAAGAATAAATCAGACAATTTAAAAGCCTAGAGCTATGTTTTTATTTAAAAATATATAAAAACAAACTACAATAGTAATTCTTTCCGATAGCCGAAAGGTTACCATAAATACTTCAAAGGCAAAGACTTGAATCAAAAATTAAACTCTACGGATAAAAGTAAGATAAGAAATGATTATCATTAGTGACAACAAAGTTTTAGAAACAAAATAAATGATGAAATGCATAATGTTGTACTTATATGATTTATCACCAAATTACAATAAAGATAATATTCATATTTGTGACACAAAAGTAATACGATGACGAAAGTGTACAGTAAAATATTCGTAAATCACCTAAAACTATATATTCGATGAAAGAATGTGGGCGATAGCAACACGTTGCCATGGTATTGACACCGTTTAATTGGATATAACAATATTGTTTGTTATATTATAAAATATATGATGGATGTCGTCGTATATTTTTATTGCAATACGTGTCACTTAAAAGATGCGAATTGTGAAAGTGTTTTTTATTATTAAAATAATCTGGACAAAGATGTCACTATTAATTGCATTAATAGATATAATTCAGTAACATTCTAGTTGCTGATACACTAAACTGAAGACACGTGGGATTATAATGTAGTACAATTTTAAATTCAAATTATTATATTTGGAGTTAATTGTTATAGAAATTAGTCAATACTTTTAATTTCACATCTATGTTTCACATACAATTTGAATACGAAGAAACTTTGTATGAAAAGTGAGCATAAATTCACAATTTTCAGTTATTTGAATGGCATAGTGATATTATAATTATAGGATTCTAAAAAAAACTTGCAGCTTAATAAGTGAAAAAGGTTAATGGAAGAAACAATGAATAGCTACAACCTTAAAATGAACTTTAAAAATACGAAATACGCGGTCATCGGTAATAAAAACCAAAATAATCAGACCGCAACGTTATTAATCTTCTGTAGGCATAAAGAATATTAAAAATATTATTTTTATACGCCACTGCATTAAAAGAAATAAAATACTTGAAGTCGTAAATGTGTTGTATCATATTATAGACTTTTGCAAAGGACATTTTTTATGACGTCAAAAAGCTAGAAATTTAATTTATTTTCAATATTTTTGTATACAATTTCATATACCATGCACATTTGAACACTTTAAAATAACAAATAAAAACTGAAGAGAACAATGAGTTATTTGATGTTACTTACCAGCTTTATCGGGGATGGAATGAGTTAAATGTAGACTTACACCATGTGACTATGTTGATTGCTTAATTTTTCACAAAGATTAATAATTGTCAGTCAATAACTCGATCTCCAGTTTTTTAAAAATAACTTGACTACTAAACTATTATTAAAAAAACCCTGTCACCCATCAGTATTCATGCGTCCTCCCAGGTCATACCTGCATCCCGTAACCCCGTCGAACACATTCTATAGATAGTATTTAGCAGCCTTCCAGGACGTCGACAACCGATTGGCTTGAAGAATAGGCAGGACAGATTCAGACCCTCTTGAGGCATCTGCAATATGTGGCCGAGCCAGGTCCAGCATCGTAGCTTTATTTTGTCAGTGATAAGTGGCTGCATGGTCTGTTCTCTTATCTTCTCATTTAAAACAAAGTCATACAACAGTAGCCCCAAAATCTGCCACATGCACCTGTTCTCAAAGCTTAGGTATGTAAATATACTAAATAAAAAAATAAATATAAAAGTAATTGTTGCAATGAACAGTCAAAATATCACTTGAATCTATATGTAAAATATGGTAATGTTTTTGTGTTTGACGTGTTGGATTACTTAAAATATTAAAATGTTATGTCTTCATACAAATTGTTTAATTATTACTGAAACAGTTGTAGTTCATTCATATTGTGTTAGTTAATTTCAAATTAACATTTATTCGAAATTTAAAATTTTTCATTTCCAAAGATAAAATAGATTTTAGTTTTAATTTTATCTTTTTATAAATATAACGGGTTATCGCTCGCGTGTTGAATTGCAACGTGAGGCGTTTGAAATTAAAAACAGTATTTCATCTCCTTACAGAGATACTAAGATTTTTTAGCCGTAATTTATTTTTAAGGTTATTAAATATCTGGATTATACAAATGTTTATTATGTTAGATATGTCAAATAAATATAACTATATTTTTCATGCACATATTATACATCTATTAATTGACCAATCTATTGTTTTTATTAAGTATGTTACGGTCAATAAACTCAATCATAATATTATACATGAAACAGTAAATTAAATATTTTAGATATTTAAAAATATTTTTACAATAAATTATTTTTGAAGTTTTGTCACTTTGAAAAAATGTGTGAATATTTTTGTCTCTCTCTAACAACCTTTAAACCTCTTAACAACCTGTTAAACATACGTTTACTAATAAGTTAATGGATATAGAAATGGACTA
>JAGVSQ010013980.1:0-10830 GCA_022683975.1 Rhyacophila evoluta
CGAGCACTCCGCCGTTTGCCGAGATATCTCGTCTCTGGCAACCATCGAGTTAAAGCAAGTGGTTTTTTAAGAATTCCAACTACTGAAATTAAGATATGAAAACCTTCTAAAAATAGTTTTATATGTATTGTGAAGGACTAATGTTAAAATCGTCTCTATAAATTATTTATTTGGAAAATTGTAAGAAAAACGGCTTAGTTCTGGGTTATAATTTAAAGAACATCCATAAAATATTAAACGATTGAAATAAATGCTGACAAAAAGCAAACTTTAGATTTATTGAAATTTCGTTATTTGGGATAGGTTATAGATTAAATAGATATGAAGACACTGGTGTGTGTTAAAGAATGATTGTTTACTTATAATGTCTCCTCAGTAGCGCAGAGATCAGCGAGTACGCCTAGCAATCCGAAGAATGCAGGTTCGATAACCACAACTGCCGGTTGTCCGGATGCCATCCGGATCCCATCAAGATGCCTAGCAATTGTCGTGATGAAAATAATTTGTCAGAACATGCCTTCACATTACGGAGATCAATATATTCTACTTCCGGAGCGGACATCTTCAGTGTGTATATCCATATGCTCAATTTTTGAAGCGAGTATGGTTAAAAAACTCATAACTAAAGTAATTTTGAGTGAGTTTTAAACCCCTGACTTGGGGAGTTTACCTTTAAATCGGGGGGGGATGTATGACAATAGAGATATAGTAAATAACTCGGTGGCTCACAAAAAATACTATTTATATTAATAATCCGAACAATGGAGACACAGATATATTTTACAGCAAACTATGACACCCTGGACAAAAGTTGAATAAGAACAAAGTCTATAAAATGCCACGGGTATGGATTTTTTTTTATTCATTTCTATGGAAAGTTTTTCATTGAGATTTTTTATACTCTCACAACAATGGCAACTTAATGAACACGATGTTCAGTGTTACAAGTTTTTGGAGTATAATAACTTATGATTAATATTATAAAATATGTTATTCTGAAATATTATCTGGCCTAGCCTCTAACTAAACATCTATGTGCCCCTATTGGGAGAAGGTTTTATTCTACGAGTATAATAAAATGATTGAATTCGAAGATATCTATCGTACAGTCATAATTGTATAGGTTTTAAGTAAAATGCTAATGTTACATAAGCTATAATATATTATATAAATAAGAAACTGATTGACCCTACGCATGGTATACACACAATCTACCCTATTTTTACAAGGACGGATTGTTTGACATTCACTCAACCCAGTACAATGGGTCAGTCGTAATATTTTCCTGAAAGTAATATGATGAGGCGATTCTCGTAAACTTATTCATGCCATAGTAAAACATCTACACACTGGCTGTTCATACTATTTTCGAAGATTAATAATAAAAATTGCATACAGAAAAACGATTTTAATGCAGCGTGCGGGTATAGTTTTTAGTATACTGATATCGATGCGGATGTTTTACGTTGGTTACACCACTATATAAATATACCCGGTGTGAGTTAGCAAAAATAAAGTATTTTCACGGAACATCACTTGCTTATAATAAGCTATTATAAATAATCATAGATTTATATTTATGTAGCAGGTATGACCTGTAAGGACGCAAGAACATTAGCGGGCGACAGGGATTCTTGGAGGCAGCACGTGGTATCCATATGCTCCACTTAGGGAGCGAATATGTAAGAATAAGAAGTCATTTATTACTAGAACTGAATAATGTCAAATATATCAATTATTAAATTTAGGTGATTACTTCTTATCGACAATATACATGCCATTAGTACTCGTATGTTATATGTTTGCTCACTGCCCACATATAATGCAGCCTGACGATGCCGAAAGGCGAAACTCGGATCGCTAACAGTGATCTCACTTATTGAAGTTTACCCGTTTTAAATAATTTAGAATCTAAAATTAATTTCCATCAAGCACCGTCAGTCAAAAATACTAATTAATTATGTCATTGTTGTAAATAATATCATGGGATATTAGAAAAATCAATTATCGATAAATTGCCATAAATTGAAATAAATTTCTCCAAAATAACTAGATCATTGGTTTATACCAGAGAATTTAAAGTATACATATTCCTCCGAAAGTAGAGTCTGCGGATCTCAGTAATGTGAAATCATATTATACAGATTACAGATTACTCGCATGAGAATTGGTTGTCAACTGTTTGCTTTACATATTTAAAACAGTATCGCGTTGTACGTTATGCAATGAAAGAATTGCAGTAAATTTTGTGCAACTATTGGGCAACGCTATTTTTGCAAATTTTCAAAAATAAATCATTGTTATGGAAAAAGATAAATTCCCGGATTCTATACTCTCCCAAAATACGAGCAGATGTTGTAAAACATTTGTATAGTGAAGGCGACACCAATCCCTTTGTAATAGTATGTACCGACAGGAGTGTTACCGATTTTGTATGGCTTTCGCAACACAACAAAAAAAAATGGTTACACCTCATAAAGGATATGTTTTGTCAACGAAGCGAACCGAAGGAAATTATGCGATTTTGTACAGTTTCTCTTTCATAGCTATAACGTACCTAAGATGCAAGGGCAAAGCTATTGTAGTGCATGAATAATCAGACACCATTAATATTTTAAAGACAACTTCTTCAAGAGTTTCACAGAACGATTTCTTTTGTGGGAATCTTTATGACATTCTTCTATTTAAATGCAAAAACCAAAAACATGCAAACATCTATAAATACAAATATCTCATAATAGATTTCGAAAACGTGCATAAAAAATTGAAGTGTCTTTGTTTAAATAAAAAAAAAGTTTATATCGTGCGACCAATACCAGTGTATATGTATTATTTGTGAATTGTGATTTTATTTTACAAAAAGAACTCACAGAATTCTGTTGAAAATAACCAAGATCGATAAAACAACAGATTATTTTTCACGGGAATTGATTGACAATATTGCTAATAGGTATACATTCCTGCATTTTCAGATTTTCTTAAATCCAGTAGATGTAGGAATCGAACACGTATTTCCTGGATGTGAGGCATGCATTGCCAAGATCTATACACTCCATATTCACTGTGCGGTTCCATATGCTCCACATTGGGAGCGAACATGGTATATAAAGGAAACTGCATTCAAAATATACATTAAACTGTTGAAAACTTGACTATTATTTGTGTTTATGATATAAAGATACCGATAGACTAAATAAAACTGCTAAAAAATGTTATTTGATAATATGGATTTTTGTTTTTACTGTGTTCATTACGAAGAGGTGTGCTGATATCCACACCAGAAATGAAGTTGTGGATCTCCACAACAATGAGAGATGTCCTAAATTATTTTACACGCTAATTGGTTGTCAGCAAGTTTTCAAACTATTTGGTATCCAGTCCTCAATTTTTGGATTTAAAGAATCTTTTAGATACGTAAATCGAACCTCAATCGCCAGTTTCAATGCGGGTATGCTAGCATTTTGGCTACCGGTAAGAAAAACGGATATTTAAAAATATTTATCTTAGTAAAAAATATTAAAATCGATTTACTTTGCAATTATTTCAAGTATTTTTTCATGAAATTAAAAGCAACATAAAAAATGCTTAATACCAAAATAGCTTAGCCTAAACATGTATAGGGCGTGGTGGTACTTCCTACTTGGTTTTAAAATAAGAAATAAGCATGGAAAAAAACATTGCTTAATTTAAAACAAAGCTTAGGAAATATGAAACATTTAATTTGGGCAAAATTAAGACTGTAGAAGTAATATGGCTAATGTTAGCAAAAACTCCAGCAAAGTTAAGAAAAGTGCTCGAGAGCTTAAAGCTCTTTAAATGGTCACCTTACTTATGGGATAATAGTCGCGGAAGGTTGCGCTGCTGTCATGAATATGCATTACAGGCTTTAGCCACGGGTAATTTACTGAGCAGTTCTCTTCTACCGGATATTTCATAATGTGGCCCAGAACCCAAACCTCCCTTGTTTCTAATGACTCATTGCCTTATTTACATGTTTATGGTTTAAGGTGAAAAATAAACAAATTTTTATGACGGTACCCCATTACATAGCAGGTGGACAAATTAGTAAGAAATCTTGTTTATGAAGACAGGATGTAATTTTGCAGTTTCGGTTAAAAATATAATGCATTTTTGCAACAATTTCCAGGTGCGTATAAGTGTATATTCCCCGGTAAGCGTAGTTGGTAGCATGCGCGCATAGCAATCCGGGGAATATGAGTTCAATTTTCCATCTGCCGGATTTTAAAAATCTAAAAATACAGGACTGGATGCCCATTAGGTTAAGAGATTGTCTGAAAAAAATTCTTGTGAAAATAATGTCTTCATATCGCGGAAATCCATATACTCCACATTCAGAGTTGGTATCTTCACACTGTGTAGATCCATGTGAGCGGACATGGTATAATATATATATATATATAAAAGAAAATCTCTTACGAAGTCAAATGTAACCCGTAGATAATAGTATTCAAAATTATTTCATAATTGTAACATTTGTTTATAATAGCGTAGAAGCTAGCGCGCCCGCCTAGCAATCCAGGGAGTACGCTTTGGATTACTACAACTGTCGGATTTCATAAATATCGAAAAATGCAGAAGCGAATGCCCATTGGGTTGAAAAATTGTCTGACAAACAATCCTTGTGGAATAAATTTGTTAAAATGTCTTTTCATTGCGGAGATTCATATGCTCCATCTTGGGAGCAAACATTGTATAAAAATAGTTATAGGAATCGAGCCCGCAATCTCCGCGAAGAAATATTAAAATTTGAATATATAAGAAATAAACCATAAGAAAATTAATTAAGAAAAATACTTTCTGCTGATCAAACCAAATAAAAATATATTTCCATAATTCATCCGCAATGCATCAATTAAACTGATGCTACGCCAGAACAAAAGCTTTCAATATTCATGGCTTATTTATTCGCTAAAAGCTGCTTATTAATATTCTACAAAGATTAACAGAGTTGAATATCATTTCGTGAACAACAAGCCTTTAGAATTTATTAAAACAAAAGCTCTGCCATAACAATAGGAGTCATTGCGTGCAGCTTTGCCGTGTTCAGTAGATTTTGTATTAGAACTAGAATATGATCATACCTGTTACATTTATATTAAGTATATGATTTATTTCAACAGTATTAATGTAATAGAAATGGTACATCCACTATTTTACTGAAAATAAACCTCAGAATTATATAATTTCGCAAATATATCCTCGCCTCCACACGTGGACGACGTTATCGTGTGTATATTCAGAGAAGAATATAGTGAGTTTACATCCCACTGTTGTAGAATTTTTTAAGATTTTAATCATATGTATTGATTGGATTATTATTATTTAAAAAAATAGCTTTGTTTAGATGGAAAAAAAACAATAGTGTAGCGATAAGAAATAGTCCAGCCTTTCAAGCCAATCCTAATAAAAGTTTTTAAAATAAGTTAGGCTAGGTTAGGTGTAAAATTGGCGGGGCGAAAGCAGATTGGTGGGTGATTTTTTTGTGTAAACAATAATACGTTTTATGGTTTTTTATTTATTTCGTAGGGAGAGAGAGAAAGTGTTTATCGCTGCAATTTATGTAACTAGATAAGTAAATAGATCCAAACGTATAAAAACTCCAAGATCAGACGGAAAGCAGTTTTAGAGGCGACTCTTTCTTCCAAAATCTTTTAAAAAAAAAAAAATGTTATTTTATATAAATCATGTTCGTTCGCAATTTGGAGCATATGAATCTACATAGTGTGAAGATATCCACTCCGAAAATGGAGTATATGAATGTCCACAATGTGAAGACGCCTTGACAGATTATTTTTCACGATAATTTTTGTCAGACAATTGCTCAATCCAATTGGCATCCAGTCTGAATTTTTTTTTTTTTAATCCGATAGATGATAAGTAGAACCCGCATTCGCTGGATTTCTAGGTGCGCACGCTAACCTCTACGCTATCGGAGAGATTAATATATTAGATCTCCCATTTCCAAATTCTATAAGCGCTATTTATTAACAAATAATTTAAAATGTCATGCGGCAAGCGTTAATAGCTTTTTAGAATATTTGAGCAACAAAAAATTTCCATATGATAGCTTTAATAAGTATTTGCTAATCAATGGGTATTGAAAGAGTTTTCGCAAGATTCGGAGGTAGGGGATTTTGGCAGTAAGCAGTAGAGTATTTCTTCCATGTTTGTTGTATACGCAACAATCTTTAGAGATCTTATCATCCAATAGTACATCAAAAACAATAAATACTAGAGGAGTATATGGGTAGATTATTTTTCACGATAATTGTTTGACAGACAATTACTCATCCCAATCGGCATCCAGTCCTGCATTTTCGAATTTTTAAAATCCGACAAATGTGGAATCGAACCCGCATTCCCCGGATTACTAGGCGCGAACGCTACCAATTACGCTACCAGGGAGGCTTAACTATTAGCTGAACATAATTGTGATTTAAAAACATATTCTATATGAGCTTTTAATATGAAACGATGATTGGTGATATTTTTTTCTAAAACATAAAACATTTAGTTAATTACTTGTAAGAATCAATTTCTGGGCACCATATGTTTTGATTTAGAAATAAAAGCTTATAAAAAACATATTCATCGCACAAAATACAAAACAATGAGAATATATTTTCAAGATATTGTTAGCTTTCTCATATTATCTGGTATATTTGTTGCATCAATATATTTTTCAATATACGATAATTATATTTTTTACAGATACCCAATTTTTAATACGAAGAAATTGTAATGTCAGTAGACATAGGACCAAAAGCTATACGGCAGACGTATAATTTAGTTATGTAACAATAAATATGACCATAACTAAAATATAAAGAATTCGGAACATAACATATTAAATTCATAATATGGAATCGATGACTTTATATTGATAAATACTGTGAAGAGAAAAAATGTAGGTAGATTTTTATGAAAATTATAATTAAAGAAACATACAAGCAGTCAATGTTGATAAATTAATTTTTTTATTCCTAGAATATCCAACATATTACATCATACCTCTCTTCCTACGAATAGATCCTAGTTTAAAAAAATACTCAATCAGTACTTTTAATATTTAACATTGTATATAATTCAATAACTACGATTTAATGTACCAAATCAAATTTAATTAGATACGTATATAATTTTATACTACAGCTCAATTTTTATATTTTGCCATTAACAAAGCTCGCCTACCAAAATTACTGAAGAACAATTCATCAAATCAAAACTAACATACGCTATGACGAATTGTTATTCATAATACATAATAAATTATAGATAACTTTATTGTGCTTAAGCCACTCAGATATATATTCGTACCCTTTACTGAATTGTAATAATTTAACACTACGCAATATTGGTTAAAGTGACGATTATTCATTCATTTAATTTGTATCTAACATAATTTATATCCCAGAAAATCTTTCAAAATTAAGTCGCAATGACAGATATACGATTTAAAAAATAGTTGAATGTACATTTGATACAATATTTATTGAAAAAATATGTATAAACATGTAATAAAATAAATCCGATATAGTTAATTGATAAACAAACATACCTTAATAACTCTGCCGATAATACAAATCACATTTCCATTGATACAAAAATCCCCAAAAGGTTATTAACACGTAATATAACACAAAAGCAATTGTCTAAAGAACACTTTTATACAGTCATTATCATCACCCACGAGCTTTTCGGCGAATTGTTTTTATTTCCTCGTTCACTCAACAAATTGAAAAAAAGCGTCGATGTTTTTGCAAAAGCTCCAGCCATACGCACACTCACTGTGCGGCGGTCTCTCTTGAACTGGAGATTTTCGGAAAGCTCATTGGACGCATGACTAGGAAGGGATGCTACCTAGTGGTGGGGATAACAAAACCGGGAGAGGGCGGAGTGCGGAGAAGACCCAGCGATGAAAATAGGGAAAAACTTTGATACATTAAAAGCAAGGTACGCGCCGCGGCGGTGTTCAGGCTATAAAAAGGTAACGCATTTTTATCATGAAAGCTCTCCCCGTCTGTCAGTCTGTTTCTGTAAATTATTGCGCTTTTTTAAGCTTTCGTTTTATTAACTGGTTGGACAAATTTACTGTTTTTTACGGAATTCGTTCGAATGACGTTTAGTTTTTATTGTTCCAAAAGTTAACCGAGGAAACATACTCAAGCCGAATGTATTACTTTAGGATTGTAAACAATATATTATATTACCGCCGATTTCAACTCAAACGCATTCCTACAATTCTGTTTATATGAGAATACATTACAACCATTATATCATGAAGTGCACAGGAAAATACACTATTTTTAAATTCGTATGTTTACCAAAATTATTTCTGTATGAATCTGTTGGTTGATGATAATTTTTGAGAATCTTAAAAATGTCTCTCTGCCGTATCCGCTCCCTATATGGAGCGGATTTGGCTGCCACGTGATGCCTCTAAAATTCTTTGTCGCCCGCCAGCTACCTTGCATCTTCCCAAGTCATACTAGCATCTGTTAATTCCACTGAGTACATCATACGGATAGTCCTCAACGGCCTTACAGGTCACCGGAATCCAACTGGTTGGAAGAAGAGACAAGCAGGAACCAAGCTCTTCGGAGGCCTCCGTAGTACATGCCCCAACCAGTTCCAGCTGGATGACTTTTACTGTGACAGGCAGTTGGCCCGTCCGCTCCTTTATCTCTGAGTTCTTTGCGAAGTCAGTCCCAAGCATAGCTGTGTCCTTGCATTTCTAATGTCGCTGTTATAGTAAAAATGTCAGATACTGTGAATTTTTATATCGAAACGTTTCATGTTGCACGTGCTTAAATTTATGCAGCTATAGCTATTCCTATATTTGGATTAATGTTTATTTTTTTATAAAAATAACTTCTTATTTTATTAATATAATACGTCATTAAATACACTTAGTAATCACCATTGTGCCAATAATATTCATTCTAATATACATAGCAGGCTAAGGCTTCTTTGTCACATAATAGTATACATACTTTTAAAAGGTAATATTCATAGAATCGAATACTAGATCCAACTACAAATATAAAATTTATGAATATTATATAGTTTAAGTTGGATTTTTAAATGTATGAGATTAAATTTGGTCACCCCGTTAGCGTAGTGGTTGACCTAGGAGACTCGCAATCCAGGAAATAGGATTCGATTCCCACAAATGTAGCACTGGTTGCCTATTGGATATCTGACAAGCGATCAATCATGTCTTCATTGCGGAGATCCATACACACCAATTACGAAGTAAACATGGTAAAAAAAATAATTAATACCAATATGTGGCTGGACTTGGCTTGGCCACATATTGCGGATGCCTCAAGAAAGTCTGAACCAGACCTGCTTATTCTTTAAGCCAACTGGTCGTCAGCGTCCTGGAACGCCGCTAAATACTATATATAGAATATAGAGTTACGGGATGCAGGTATGACCTGGGAGAACGCAAACATACTGGCGGGTGACAGGGATTCTTGGAGGCGACACGTGGTGTCCATATGCTCCACTGCTCCGCTCCACCGTCGAACACGGAAGAAGAACAAAAAGAAAATATTGAGTGAAAAAAATACATATTCAATAGATGTAGGTAAGTGTATTAAAAATCAATACATAAAAATGGCGTATGCTTGTGAACTTAGGCGAGCTTAAAATTTCTATATTGCGATGTAGGTACGAATAAATTATAATAACATTATAAAAATTCGCGGGTGATTTTCAGAGAAGCGGCGTATCTACCCTTCCCATAGGAAAAATAACAAGCTTTTTCGTATATTTTATATTTTTACTGCTAAAATTTGTATTATTTACCTTTCGCATGGAATACATTCTAGCGAGGCCTTTCGCAGCCCATCTCTCCCTTTCTTCCTCATAAACAATGATCATTATTCCCGGAAAACCTTCAAGTGGCGCGTCCTGCTAACCACTTATACCTTCCCCAATATATGAAAATCTACCCTTGTAAGCGTTTGAGATCAAATATGCCTTACTGGTAACCTTTTGCTCCCCATTCGGCAATACAAAATTAACACAGGCAATGTAACAGAGTAATGCCTTTTCTAACTTTAGCTGTCTAAGTTATTTTAAATATCAGTATGCGTATAGAGATTATTACTATAAGTAGTTAGTAGATAGATTGTTTTAAGCCAGGGTTTCCTAAGCTATGTTCCGCGGAACACCAATGTTCCGTTAAACCTGAATAGGTGTTCCGCAACAAAGAAAGACTTTAAACACTGCGACACATTTGGAAATCTTTGACTTCATATTGAAAGACGAGTGAGGATCAAGCTTTACTGATGTTTATGACGTCAAGTATCTATCAAGTGCAGGCGGTCGACCATCTTTTCTTATCAAGAGATTGGGTATTTTGTTTTTACCTGAGCGGCTGACAAGTTTTGTCAGTTTAACGACAGTTGCCAATATTGACAGAACGGCTAGCCGCGCTGATAAATATTGTTCATCCATCTGATGAAAGCAGCTTGAAAATTCATCTTATTCATATTTTATGTTTATATTATACTAATGTTTCATATTTAAAAATAATTTCCAAATAAACAATGTGTGTAAATAACGTTTTTTTTTAAATTTTTACTAGTAGGAATTACCCAGCCTAAAAAAAAACTAATTGTTCCGTTAAAATTTCCGAGTTTGTGCTCCTTTGCAGAGAAAGTTTGGGAAACCCTGTTTTAAACAATTTGCTTGAAGTTATGAACTGCGCGTAACAGACACATTTGTCTAAACCATGTATGTTAAAAAAAGCTAAATTTTTGTTATTTGCCGATGATTTAAAACTATTTTTGGAGGTTG
>JAGVSQ010013982.1:0-10829 GCA_022683975.1 Rhyacophila evoluta
CGCATTCCCCGGATCGCTAGCCGCACACGCTACCAACTACGCTAACCGGGGAGACTATATGCTATAATATATATATGCTGTGCTGACGTATTGCAATCCGACCTAACCTAATTTAACCTAACCTTACCCAATCCAACCTAACCACAGAAGCTAATCAGATTAACGTTTTAATGGCCGTCTTCCATATTGTGTCGTAATAATAAGTATTGACTTGATGAATGATTATGACGTTGGTATTTGGTTTTCTAACTGAGCGTTAATATTTGGAAACACCATTATTTCATAAATATTACTTTCGATCTATTGGTGGAGCACAATTTTCAAACATCTAGCATACATAGATACTATACGAAATTTCATGTCTATTCAATATCCTAATGAATTTCAAGTAGGCATTATGAGTATTCAATCTGTTTTCACTGGCAGTAGATATGGCGTCATCTACACAATAAGGATAAAAAATAACGTATGCAGATTTTTTCTTTCGAAAACTACAAAATGGGAGTCTTATCACAGCCATTTTAGTTTTCTTTTTTGGCTAGTGCATATGCCAACACGTTCCATTGTTGGAATTTTACAGTGCAAGCTGATAAGAATTTTCTAACATAAAGAGCTTTTATAGTTTTTTTCCGAAAACGACCATCATGAGCCAAAAACCCGCGCGGATAAGTGAACATTTACTTCGCTCGAAAGCGCAAGATAGCATGCAGAATGACAACGAATGTACATATAAAATGCACTTTTGAGAAACAACCTTATTAGGTTTGAGGAAAATATGCCAATATTTTACCGATCATGGTGATTTTCTCTCTAAGCTTTGTCGTCTTAATCTCGAATTGCATCCTGTGAAAGTGTTCTCATGTATTGCTTGAACGGTTACAGCTTGATTGAGTCAGTTTAACAATCGGTCTGCCATTGCAACTATGTTTATACACTGGTCAGTTCTTTAGCTTTTAAAATGGATTAACGTCTTAAACAGAATCTTTTTCATCAAATATCGACAATAACAACACTTAATTAAAATACAACTCATGTGCATATTTCTATTATGTTCTAAGCTGATCAACAATAAACTGTTGGTTGAAATTGTAGTTACTCTTCCTGACGTTGACGTTAGAGATTATTAGATATTCTTTTGTCCCTTCTATTGGGGTTGGTCGTCAGTTAATAGCTTGAAGGCTATCGCGATGATAAGACTAATGGTATAATTTCTTGTCAGGTAGGATAATTATGTAGGATGACTTTTACAGGTTACGTAGTAGAAGAATCAAAGATGAAACCGGTTGAAGGTGTAGGCTTATTCAATATATCAGACAGCGTTTACAAGAGCTTTGCAGAATCTTGACATTATTTCGTAAAAAATATGGGCTTTTATAGCTTGATTTAGAGTATTTAAAGCAAGTCATATGATGCACATCCCGGTTGGTAATATTTAAATACATAATCAATTTATTAATTGACCTGAATAACATTTGGAGTTCAAGGATGTGGCGGTATCCGTTTATAGATAACAATTTGCAAATATTTATCCTTATAATAAATACAGGTAATTCATTATGCAAACAGTACTATATGCAAATCAATGTCTCTAAAAGAGACCATTAGGAATTTTCTAAATTCGAAACGCTTTCGCGGGATTTTCACGTTCGTTATACATGTAAAACTCGATCAAAAGACATGACAGGTGGTTGAGAGGACGGTCGGTGAATATGTTTAAAAATGCATTGATTATTTAAAACGTTTGTAATTTGATTTATTCTGTTGACTAAAAATGGCATTACAAGAAATAAAAATGACCATAGTCCGAAGTAGATCAGAGTCAATAGTGACAAGGTTTTTATCTTGTTATTCGTGAATATTTAATTGCATACTTACAATCATTTAACATTCATTCATGTAACCGATAGTATTTTCCTCTATACGGTGCAGAATATTAATGCACTTAAAAACATTCAGTGGCTATCTCGAAACTTGGAAACGGACTCCTGCATTTGAGAAACTAAAAAATATTTTTAAATGTAGCAAAAAAAAAACGAAAATGTAAAAAACTTTCAACTTTGGTGACAAATTTGTAAAAATTGTCTTAATAAGCTTATTAGCTGAAATAGCTATCGACAAAATATGTTAACACCAAAATGCAATGTGGTGACTTGCTAAGCTCTTCACTTACCAAATAATATGAACATATAGTATTATATAATTGAAGGGAAGGAACAGGTATTAAAAAGACAAAGATTTTCAACAAAGCGAAAACAAATACACGCTGCAATGTATTATCGTGAAGGCGTTTTTTATGTTATTTAGAGATATAAAAAATTAACACTGTAAAAAGATTAAGTCTAACAATTAAAAATGCTGTCTCAACTGATGCACCGAATCTTCGTCTTTGATTCGTTTACGACTTTGGACATCTATTTCTTTGAGCGGAAATGGCGATGTAAGTTTTTTTTATTTATCTTACGATTATACAACTTACAATTCACATTAACACATAGACAATAAATCAGGCCATACGCCAAGCTAGATAATGGCTCTTTTTGGCCGTTATTATTTGCCCTTCAACTTTGATTTATTTCCCGGTATTAGAAATAAATCGGCGAGGTTCCACACAAAGTCGAAAATAAAGAAAGCGTAGCTAATTTGGCCTGAAATCATTAGCGGGTTTATTTTTCAGGCTGTCACGCTAAAGCAGGGCGCGGTGTTTCGTTTAAAATCTTTCAGAGACACAGCGAAGAGGTGGGTGCGCCCCTAAGTGAATTGAATTTTAGGTAGGTCTGTAATAGGTTTATTATCTAGCCTACGAACTCAAAAGTCGAAATCGTTGGCATACATCAAGATAGGGCCTACATACTCTGGTGGATTCTAATTTTCATTAGTGACAAAATATGCCGCAATAAAATGCTAATAATTTCAAGTGTCGTGCAACAAAAAAATAATAACACACTAAAACACGACAGTTACTCACAAACGAACCGCAACCACATCACAACCGAGACGAATTTTACAATTCTTCTAGCATGATCATGTAACTATGACCCATAAATATACTTCTCTCAGAATTACTCCAAAAAAATGTATAACATTGGCTCTATTCGTTAAGATTGACATGCAATAGAATAACAAAAATAAGATTTCTATACCACTCTTTTCGAACTGTTACTGTATTGAAATAGCCGTGATATATCTGCGATGATATTGAGATTAAGAAGACACGTAAAAAATGTATGAGGTCTTGTGCACTCAAGGTTGGCTACAGATGAAGCGTATCCAAAACGAATACAAAATTCATAACTTACAACCTTTAATAATTTTTCCTTAATCGTGTAACACCATATGCGGAAAAAATAACATTTATTGATAAAATGTAAAAGAAATATTGTGTTAGCGATGTAGTTGCGGTTCCTTTGTGGTCGCCCTTACAAGGGAACTTGATATATGCATCTGCTATATCAGTGATCCCGCAACCTTTTACCTTTCACGGCACACTTGTCTTTTTTCCAAAATATCTCTGGCTCAGTGCCGCGGCACACCCAGCATCGTTTCGTGGCACTGTACTGTATTATTGTATTTTAAATTAATACAAACGCAATGCCATGTTATTATCATTTGTCTGATACAACTCTACTAAACAACGATTGAAATTATAATTCTATGCTTGAATACGTAACGTTTATAGCTTGCTATTCAGGCATAGTCAAACATAAATTTAAGTGAGAAAAAATATATATTTTGTATCCAGTTTCTAATACATGAGAATCAAAGAGGAAACTTTTATTCGAAGTGCAAAAAACACAGGATACCAAGATTTAAAAAAAAATATTTAAAGTCTCAGCAAAATTGATTCCGATAAATATTCCAAGGCACATGTTGCATTATCTAACTCCATTATATCACAAAACACAATTTTCATTATCATCAAATTAATTGGGAAATAGGTCGCTGAAAATCTATTTCATTTACGGACGCCACTGGTAACCGAGTAATTAATTTAAAATATTAAACAAAATGTGAAAGTTTTTGTCTGTGTATGTTTCATATAATTCCATGTATTGTTATAGATAGGTACATGTAGAAATTAAAATAATTACCAGACATAATGAATTCATAATTTTTAATAACGCCTAACACGTACCTAAGTTATTAACATTTTAATAGGTATATCATTTTCTACATATGACATAAAAATTCCAATGGTTTTTCATCGAAATTAAAAAAAAATATTTGAAAAATCTATTTTAAATATAATAATCTCTTCCGTATTTTTATGTTTTCACAATGTAGACCGAAGTGAGTTAATTAAAAAAAGATTTTCGACCAAAACGGTAAACATAAAGAGCAATAGGAAAATTTTACGTGCACAATATACAACATCACAATATTGTAGAGTTTATTTAGGTTTGTTTTTTACCAATACGTTTTAAGCGTCAAAAATAACATTGAGGATATGTTTCAACAATCCGATAACTAATTTTTTAGCTTAAACAAAAAGAAGCATAAATGTGTGCGTAAATAAAATTCTAAAATGCAAAATCCATTTCTTTCGAAAGATTTATCGTCGATATGACTGACGACTTTCGTCTTTTTGGTTAAATTTTTCATTATAATATATTATCATGATTGTTAATTCATTAATTATGAAATAGTAACTGTCTTTCTTCGTTATAAATAAGCAACGAAGTAAAAATTACTTTTCTTCGGCAATCGCATATAATACATTAAAAAAAAACTACCATTGAAGTTTCCACAATAGATACACCGGTCCCCTTTATCATTTTTCGAATCCACGTCTGTATCCTTATCGTCTGTATTGATGTAAAACAACAACTGATTGAATTATGATTTTAGAAAATATTTTTCTTAGCAATAGCCGGCTGTTGCTAACAGTGGTATAAGAATTTGACAAGTCGTATTCAATCTAATCTAATCTATTACCGTTCGTTCTACTTTCTTATTTAACTGTCAACCGAATTCCAAATTTAGAATATATTTAATGCAAACGATACTACCATCATATAAGCGTAGTGTTACTTAATCATATTAATTAGTACATATTCCAACCAATGATAAAAGTTTAAAAGTTAGTAGGCGGAAAAATTCAAGTACCCGTTTCCCCAACCTGTTACACTTCAAAACCAGTATGTCATGCGCAATAAAAATAACTTTAAAAAATATTACTTACAACTGTTTCTTAGATCTTCATAGTCTGCTCTATGTCTAGTGGAAGGGCCACGCCTTGTCGACATAAACTTTAACGACTTATAAAACTTTTCAAGATTTGCAAACAAAACACTAGTATCTGTCATTTAGATAGGTTAACTTTAAACTTCTCTAATAATCTGTCACACGTCGATATAGTGTTGCTAACATAAAACTTTACGATGTAATTGTATATTTTTGACGAAAGAAATAATTTTATTTCGTGAAGTTGATATTGCATTGTAAGCCAAGAAAAGTTGTAACAGACGTGAATTCAATATTTATTTTTTTATCAAGAATTTAAAGAGATGCATTGTATGTATTGGATTTAATTTTACACTCCATTTTTATACAATTACAAAATGAAAAATCGCTATTTCTTTTATGGTTACGAGGTGAGATCTTATTAGAGTAATTAAATATCACCTGCCTATAATTCTTTTGAAGGAGAATACAAATCTTTGATACTTTTTTTTTTAAATCTGACATTTTTATATATACAGTTACTTCAGCAAATGGCGCACTTCTACACATACAGGATTATATAAGTAACAAATTTTTCCATAGCTTTACAAGTTTAGCGTATTAGCTTTAAACTATGGAAATCTTGAAATGAACTTATTTTCCTTTTCCATCAAATCTCACTGCAAAAGAATAGGAACTAATCAGGCAGTGACAATTTGCATATTATACTATCAAAATTTTATTGGCAAATGGTATAAGCTCACTTGATTGCAGTGCCTAAAGCTATGTGCATTTTCCGAGTGCTTAATTGGATCACATACCTACTTATCAATTGAGTGAACAATTATTATGTATTACTTACCCATTTCTAATATTTAGGTCAATTATCATTTAGAAATATTGCATCTTCCTAGGTGACATGCTTCCACCCTAATAAAATGTGAAGTAATCGTGTGATAGTATTTATTTTGTGTAACTTAATAATATTATATAGTGTTTTCAAATTCGTAATGTTACTTTTGGATTGCTATTTATTATAAGAAAAAATGTTAATATAAAGTAACTTTATTTTTTTAAATTCTTGTCTTATAAAGTTTTATAAACATTGTACAAAAAATCATTATAGATACAATAGAATGCAAGAAATCATAAAACTTTTAACATGAAAACTAATGGGAATGTTTTTAATAAAATGCTAAGCCACAATAAGTTAAATAAAATAATAATTAAGAATATCTTATATAACAAAATAAACAAAGTAGATAGAGATAGTAAAATTTTTAATAGATCAACATGTTCCACATTATAGAAAATATTTTATAGAATTCTTGCAAAAATTTATGCATTATCATACTAAACCTATATTATCAACTGAATTACTGTACATGCAGGTGTTTTAATGACATTTAATGATACTCAACTGAGTGAAACAATAAATAGAAAAACATTTTTATGGCTTTTAAAAGGTGATTAAGGGAGTTTATACATAAAATCACATTTTGCTTATTACTATACAATTAAATAAAAATTATGACTCGTAATGATTGTAATTCAACATCAGGAAGGCTCCGGGATGAATTGTGGGCTAAATTGAAGGGGAATGAATAAGTGGTTCCATATCATCACTATCTGAATGATCCAAATCACTTTTGGCTGGAAAAAAATACAAACACATGCGTTAACGATTCATACAATAACACAAAAAAAAACCTCGCACCAAAATATTTATAATAACCATTTCTATGATTCTACCTTGGTAAACCACGTAAATTTAGTGGGTAATATGTTACATGCATTTAAGGGTTAATCCAAATTAATTTTAGTGATTAAGTAAAACACAATCACATATTTTGAATTGAATGATGAATTATATTTGTAGGTATTTTATATCCGAAATGTAAATTAATTTGAATAAAGCCGTTTAGTATAACTACTTTCATAAATGTATGTATATGTATATATATATACAGGATAAATATCATAAAAAATCAAATTGGAATATACTTAGATTAACATATTCGTTGCAACAGAATCGAGTTATTTAATTTATTAATACACAACTTTCAAGTCAGTTGTGGTTTCCATATATATTTAATATAATTAAGCAAATCATTCAATGAGATAGTTTAAAATGTACTTATTTAATTTAGTTGTACTAATAACAAGTATTAAACTTATCCTTATTTTTCAAAAATATTCCAAACTTCTTGAAATATTTATAAAAATGAAAATTGTAGTTTTTAGTTATTTAACTTATTCGACAGTTTATCCTTGAAAAAATTTTCTTTTACGAAGAATATAATATCTTAATACTGATAATTGAGCAGTTTTTTGAAAATCACAATTACTGCTATGGTGTTTTGTCGCAATGATTTTTAAAATATATATGTTAATCCACACCTACTATACAATGTGGAAAAATCAACTGTAGAATGTTATTAATAGTATTGAAAATTTGAATATCGGTAAGCAATATTTACAGAAACAACCCAAACCTAAACATATTACAATATAAAATAATACATAAAAATTTACCAATCCCGTTTTGAATAAAATTATCCAAGAATAAAAATATATTCGAGATTAAGTTAAAGATAGCTAAAAGACAGCACACCAATTGCAAGCACTTAATCCTAATATAATTCATGCAATTATCCATAACACATGCAGATATTTTGTAATTTCAATATATTATTAAAACTCTGAAAGCATTTTATCATATATTTTAAACTCCAATATTACAACTATAAAACTATTAAACATCACCAATAGTATTAAAATATTTTTTACACTTTTCCTAAAATTATTAAAAACACAATCAGTACCATTTTACACAAATGACATACAAAAAAAAAACTTACGAAAAAACCTGGTTTCTTAAATTGTGTGAAGTATTTAACAATGGACCTCGATCTATATTTTTTTCTGTGTAATTCGTTATATTAAATCAAATGAAAATGTATTTTTTTGGGTGTGATTGAAATCGTAAAATGCAAAAGGAAATTTGAACAAAAACATATCCACATGCCTAGTGCAAAATTTTATCTTTACTTAGGCATTTTAAATTTTTTTCACATACATATGGACAATAATGATTTTAAGAGCATATTTCTAAAAATGTGTAATTGATACATGAAATT
This sequence comes from Rhyacophila evoluta, assembly GCA_022683975.1. Lineage (NCBI taxonomy): Eukaryota > Metazoa > Arthropoda > Insecta > Trichoptera > Rhyacophilidae > Rhyacophila > Rhyacophila evoluta. Next base: position 8,301 of record JAGVSQ010013982.1, read on the forward strand.
ATTGGGACTACTTTTTGTATTATCTTATATATACCCCATTTTTATAGCAATTTCAGCAACGAAAAATTATTAGAATTCAATAAAGGAAAATAATATCATCTCATTTTATTATTACCTTGTTGAATTATTTAATAACGATATGATTGGTTGGTACTTATACACTGATCAGGAGTTCCTTTACCCTAAATAATAAATATCAAAATGTAATAAATATTGAATTGTCTAGGTATATATATTCTCCTTGAAACAGTGCAGCCAATATATATTGATAACGAAACTTTTATGGTATTTTAAACTTGAGAATAACCTAGAAAGCCTTGATGAACAAACAGTATTATTTCTTTTTTGTATATATATATATATAAGATTTACTAAGTTTATTTTAATAAAATTAGACATAAAATTAATAGTATACATACTATATATACTGTTTAATGCTATAATAGCTGAGGAAATCTTAATAGTTATCATCCACTAGTATAGCTGGCATTAAAATGAAAATTGCTGTGAAAGATTAAATAAATACGAATAGATAATCATCTTTCCGATATTTTGATAAAATATGAGGGTTTTTGTCTCATTTGCGGAGCGTATAACGTCGATACATAATATATATAACATTATAGTAACTAGATACAGGTTTGAAGATCTTCAGTAAGTATGTGATGAAAAAATAAAAAAGCTTTTATCAACTTCAAAATGTTTACTTAAGTTCAGCTTGGCAAGAAAATAGCATAATTTTTACTTTTAACAGAATAAAAATACATATTAATGAAAACAACATAAATTTTCAATTTTTCTGTATGTAATTATTAAACTAATAACAATTTTTAATTGTGTTTTTTTCATTCTTTTACAAACCAGAAGTAGGAATCAATATGTTAAAACTTATATTTGATAATTTTTATTCAATTATAAACAGAACATAATTAATACCATATACATATCTTAGTAATACCATAACACGCATTATATATTATATTTTTTAAATCAACTAGATTCACTCGAGAACTCAATTTATTTTAAATCAGAAAAATGCTTTGATATAAAAGTCATACAATCTTAAAATTTATAAGTTGTAAAGATTTAAATTTTTTTTATAGTGAATTCATATTTATATTCCAACAACCACAGAATACTTATTGGAAAATAACATAAATACATGTAAAATATTATCCAAATTAAAGAAAAATCCTGTGAGAAAATTACGTTTTCAATTTTTAATTAGTAACTCATCACTTTTAATTGGTTCATATAAAAAATACAACTAAATTATTTTTAATATATTGGATACAATGAAAAATCAAAGCACAAATAAACATTAAAAATAATTCAACAACCTTTAATAACTATATTAAATAATGTAAAATAAAATATATACAATGAAATATATTTACAGTATTCGAAAATATATTTGAAATGTATAAAAAGACATCACGATGTCAGCGACATATTGTTAACTGTTTGATTTTAAAACTACTTGAATGCTTGAAGTACCCACCGTGTAAGTACAAAGTAGTAAGCAAACATAATTTGTATTTTACATCATTATGTTTAACCAAGAAACTGAAAGCAATGTTGGAAAAATAAGCTAATAGTTAGTTTTCAAATGATTTATTAGTAAAAGCCAAAGTTATTCCAACAATATGGGTAACTAAATTCATTAATACCAAAGGAATAGCAAAAAAAGATTTAAAAATTACATTAGTATGTCTTCTCGAGTTACTAAATCTTTTAAAGAACATACAGAATTTAAAATGAACACTCTAAAATACCTCGTTCCTTGAATTACCTATTGCAATAAAAACGCAAAGAATTAATGATTTTTCTTCTACAAACTGTCGCATTGTTGGATATGTGAAATTAATACATATTGTCATGTTTTTGGATCAAAGACTGAGATAAATAATATTGGAGTTGATATTTGAATTAAATGAAGCTATATAAGAATAATAAAGAAAGTTTTTACACTGTAAACAGTAAAAGGCTTCAAAGATATTAATACAATACATTAAGTATTTAAGTTCTTGAGGACACATTATGTAATGAGTTATAATTTAATGGAGACATTGAGCAAATTTCTTATAGTAAATAAATAGTAAAACTAGGGCTCCATCATTATGACTACTTTATATTGCTGTGTTCGAATTTCATCATCTTGTTTTCAACCTTCAACTATTATGCAGTAAACAATGCAATAAAACCTCATTAAAGTGAACACCCATTCAAAATAGACAAGCATTTAAATTTTTTGCCAATTTTTACCGACAAACTTTTATATTTTTAGTTTTGTTTGCTTATTATTTCACGTAATCGGCTTTTTTTTTTCAATTAAGAGATTGTGATGAATTATTTACATAATACTTTTTTATGGACAAAGTCAGATAGTGCACGCTTTCAAACAATAACAGGTGTGGGAACTAATCGATTCAAAAGGAAAATTGAGTATAAAATGTAATTTATCAATTTTCCTAAATCTTAAAAATTGATGATTTCAAAAAAATATGTATTTTATTGACATAATTTGGT
>JAGVSQ010013984.1:0-10829 GCA_022683975.1 Rhyacophila evoluta
TAACAGTGATCTCACATATGGAAGTTTACCAGTTTTGAATAATTTAGAATTTAATATATTTATGTTTTTAATATTATATGTTAAAATAAATTTGATCATTGTTTTTGATCACGGTGTACTTGGCATCCAATAGACTCCCACGCATATTATTATAGTGAAGAAAATAAACTATTTTTAATGAGAAGAACGGTAGACGACTCTCATAAATAATCGCGAGACGCTTTTCTCGATTCGGCTGGAAAGTGCTGCCGCACTCGGACATAATCGGTTAGTTTAAAATATTAATTCCTCATTATAATATCAATTTGTGTAAATAATTTAAGCTAATGTAACCAAACAGCCCAGGACACAGCGTGTGTTTGTTTACTGAGCGTGGATTAGGCACGTTAGAATGCAAATTATCGACGTAAGTCTTCAATTTTATAGGAATAGTGATGAAATAAGCAACATTTGCACACCATTAAAACAAGAATTAAAATTTAATTTATTTCGTAGTTTGTCAACCGCTCATTTTAGAAAAAATAATTATACTGCAAGCATAATAGTTATGTTATGAATAATAGATAACTTCCGACTTGTATTATTTCGTTATTTCTGTAATAATGAAATTATATATGTATTTTTTGCATGTTGCTAATATTACAAATTATTTATTCAACACATTAGCCAAATAGAATACATAGCACAACAGTATAAATTTACTATATTATTTAAAAAACATATGAAAAGTAAAATAAACAAGTTAAACAATTAGTTTAATTGTCGCTTTACTGTCCCAAAACCCAAAATCCTGGCTCCCAATTATGCAGTAAAAAATCTATGTTTTAAATCAAAATTATACTAATTTTGCTAGGTCAATTATTGCAATTAACTATAAAAATCGTTTCGTTATGTATTTAAAACAAATATAATAAAATGAGTGCTGTTAATACAAAAAAACGCCGAGAACAAAAGGTACGACATTACAAGGCAGATATTTTTTACCTACTGATGATTGCATCTAACCGTTTCGAATATTACCTAACTTACTATCTGAGCCGTAATGACATCACGCTATCGTTACACATATACCGACTTTATCTGATGCACACACGTACATGCCGATTCTAGATTAAATATGATCTGCTTATTTCCGTTGATACTGATCAATATTTTTATTTCGTAATGACATCATTAAAATCATAGTGATATTAAGGAGGAATATATGGAGGACGAAGACCTTGCAATCAGTATATTTGGAGTAGTGGTCACTCATCAACACCAAGCAGTAGAAATTAGCAAAATTAACAATTAAAACTAACAAAAGTAATTAATAAATATGAAGGAGATATTTAAAAGAAAAAAGGAAATAAAGTGCCTGTTAAGTGAACTACTGAGATATTATTTTTAAAATTTAGAAAATAACAACAAACTCTACTCACTCTCACTTAAGTGTAAGATTTCATTAAACATGATCATTGCTCTGCCCATTGGCATTGCTATTGATTTACTATATGCGTATTTGGACACATACACACGAACGCGTACACACACACATACATACATACATATACACACATATAGATCATAGATAATTATAGTGCAGCACTCATCATTTACCGAAATATATATATATATATAAATTTGTATTGTTCTATTTATCAGGAAAAAAAATTAAAATTAATTTAATTACATTTAATACTGTTTAAATAAAAAATTACGATCTCATGGTGAAAAGTATTACATAATATTGTATATAAACAATGTTTGAGCTATGACGTTATTGCATTCAATGAGCGATATATTAACAACCGTTTTAGATATACTTTGCTGATATAAAAATTTATAAATAAATTGTCCGCGTGCCATTGATTAGCGACCGCTGTCTAAAGATGTTTTATAAAGAGATATTTTTGAGAAAAGTCGTAGACAAAGTGAAACTTCCTATAGTAGAACAAAAATTTATCATTATATAAATATGAATAAGAGCACCTACATAAAAGTTCTTATTTAATATAAATCATTTTAGAATGTCTGAAAAAGAAGATGTCACATTTTTTTTATTAAATATGACACGTGTTTCGTCTACTAAGTGGATTTTATATCAGTATAAGTTGCGATATTGTTACTATAATAATTTGAAAGCCTAGAAGGAAGGAGAGAATAAATTCATAATATCAAAGAACAGAATGTAAAACAATACGAAAATAAATTGCAGAAAGAGGACGGGGGTTTTATATGGATACATACATAGGACAATAACCTTATTCTTCTTTTAACATGTTCCATCTCAAGGTGGAGCAGATGGATCGACAGAGTGTAAAGAAATCCACTCCGAAAGTGGAGTATATGGTTCTACTCATTGTGAAGAGGTCTTGACAGATTAATTTTCACTAAATTGTTCGTCAAACAATTGCTAAGCTCAATGAACATCCAGCCCTGTACTTTTAGATTTTAAAAAATCCGACAGATATGGGAATTGAGCACGCATTCCACTGATTGCTAGGCACGCACGCTAACCTTTACACTAACGGAAATCGGGTTCAACATGATATTCTCTGTAACAGAGATGATAAAGCGAGCTCTTCGTAGCCGGAAAAAACGGCTGTCGGCACTGCGTGAGCGACAGTGCTTTCTCTTCGTCATAGCCTTGCGTACAGCTTCCTATCTGCGCATGCGGGCAACAGTCAAACACCGCGCCGTTGGAACTGTGATTCAGTTCCATACAAAGGTTTTTTAAATATTTTTATAAACTGGGAGATGACTACTAACATTAAGCTTAAGAATTATATTTCAACTGTAACCCTCATTTTTTTTCAAAATAGCTTTTATTTAATAATTTCACTTTCTATCAAAACGAAATAAGCTGAAAATGCTGAATTGGTGTCTAAAGTCAGCTTTCAAGATTAAAAAGGATGGCTGTGACATTTGCGACCAGGAAAAAAGGCACCCACCTGATTAATTTCATTGGTTTTTCTTAAATACATTTTAAAATTAATATTATATTGGCTGAAAATCTCTAAATAAACGTTTTTTGTGACTCAAGTGGCGTATGTCATTATTTTCCTTCCCTTAGCCGATGGTATAGTATAAAGAAATAATTAAATAAAAATGACTTAATTGAAAATAGGGGGTGCTGCAGTTCCGCAGTGACTATACGCGAGCCACCACAGCTTTCTACGAGTACAGTCGATATAATATTTGATAATCCTTTATGTAAATCCAATCATAGGCGTGACAAGCTGATTCAATATTTTTTTTAAATAGTCTACCAAACAAACGGTAAGTTTATTGAGAAGATAAAAGATATCATGTTCGACGTTTAATAATACGCTAATGCCATGCTTGATTAAAGTGACATAAAAGACCGCATCACAATGGACACCGTATCAAAATGTATCGTTTCGCCTTGTGACGAAACAGAGCTCGATTCACAACAAAAACGTCTATGACAAAACACCTCGTAATTCTTAACAATGGACAGCGACGGAATGCACTCCCGAGTGAAAATCATATTATCTCATTAAGGGCATGCGATAAATTCGCACATTGGCATCACGGTAAAATTACATGCACACATTCGTTACAGCTATTGTTTAACACATTGTGTACGGTGTGCACAAATTCGTGCGTTTCAGAAACCGTCTATTGCGGCGGTATGCACATTTTTGTGCTCGTCGGTAACATTCAACTTTTTTTATAAAAAATCACACGTTTGGCTTTATTAATACGCGCTGCATATTTTGGAGATTGTGGACAAACTTTAGGTTGATTAATCAATGCGTTCCAATTTCATACACGTGTGTCACATTTTTTTTAACAAACATACCCGTGCAATATGTTGACATGAACAATTTGAAACCTTTATCATGTTTATCAGTGTACTCTTGATTATACGGTGTAATACTGGAAAGAAGAGGCACGAATAATTGAAAAACAACGAAAAATCCAAACCTTCAAACCGAGGTTATGATAGATGCCAAAGCGACATAGTGACAACAGCAGAGCGTCGGCAACAGAGATGAAAAATAGCTTTAAATAGGTGAGTAAGCAAGCGAGCAAGTTGAAATATCTTTTCACGTTAAATGAATTGTATGTTAAAAAACAGATGCAAAATATGTCCTATATCCTAAAATTGAATTAATTAGACTTTCTGATAAAATTAACACTTGTAGTACACTGAAAGTATATACATTATCACATTAGGTATACTATTGACACGTGATGAATTAATGAGAAATATTGTTCTGATAATAAATCGATTTTTTTCACAAAAATACAAAATTCAACACTTTCAATACGCGTGTTACCGAGTTGGAAAACAGACTAACCTTTGATAAATTGGAATTGCTTTTACTTAAGGACGAGCAGTAACTATAATATTGTTTGAAAATTGTATATCAAGTGAAAAAAGCGTATTTGATAACATACTCATCTTACGGAGTGGACATGGACCATCAGCTCGAATATCGCCATCTAACATTGGTATTGGGATGCCCGGAGCTGCATGGAACACATCATATGAAGGCTTATTTGATATATACTATCAGCATACATCTATTTCGGTTCTTAGAGACCTTAAGGAAAGTGTTGTATTTTTTTACTTACTCCATAAGCACAAAGAAAAGCTTAACGTAGAATCAAAGTTTCCGATCTTCCTTTAAGCATGCCTTACAGTACACTTTTTATTTATAACCAGGAAATTGTAGTCTTCCAACCATAAAATCGTGACCAAGTTCACTAAGGTTATTGTGGAGTTATTATTACGCTCTGGCTAATGTTAGTATGTACGTCCCTGATAATTATATGAGAAATTGAGAACATCAGCTGTTTTTCATTCCTATCCTTCCAGTAGTAATGCCGATGCGGAGAGCAATGGCTATGTTTAACGAGATTGAATCGGATATTGATATCTTTTACCTATCTCAGAGTGAGTTTGGATCAATGCTGTTCTATACATTGTTAGCAAAGAGTATGTCTAACTTACTTAGTAGACACTCTCTCCTTCTTTCTGTATTTTTTTTATCACTCTTTATTCTTTCATCAGATGAAATATAAAAATCAGTTATATTTAGTTTATTAGCCACTTCCAGGTTGGTCTATAAAGAATAGTATAATATATTTCTTGGCTGCAAAGTTTCATATACTGCTTCAATTAATGATCACAAGTTAATGGGCATACAAATTCAATTCACAAAATATTACAAGAAACATGATATAACGTGGCGAAGAAAAAAAAATGAATTATTTCAAAATACGTTCGAGTAACACAAAAAAGCTCGATTTCTCAAGAAGAAACTTTGAATTACGTGATCGATTTTGTAAAAAAACGATTAGTTGACGCGACGAGTTTTTTCATTCGCAAAAGAAAGTGTTGAAAAGTTCGGATTAAAAGTTGCGTGCCGAATGAGCTTCGGTGGAAATAATTAAGCCACACAAAAACGGAAAACAACTTTTAATTATTGAACAGTGGTCAATAAAAAATTATGGCTTAGATTATTCCGTTGTGTATTTTTCCCCGGTATCGTAGTTGGATCAATCCAGGGAATGCGGGTTCGATTTACTATCTCTCGGATTTTAAAAATCTAAAACAATTAGATCTGGATGCCCATTGGGTCGAGCAATTGTCTGACAAACAATTTTCGTGGAAAATAATCCTTCAAGATGTCTTCACATTGTGTACATCCGTATGCTCTACTGGTCTCAATAAGGCGTATCCCGAAGCTTTGATATCGATAAGCGATCTACTTTATTTGACAGAAATGTCCCAGGAGTAAATGTAAATAACCCAACACTAATGTTGCTTAGACTAAATAGAATGAGAAATAGAGACTTATTTGTTCAAGCGATTATGTGAAGAGATCATTTCGATCGTTGTATGACGCCGCGAACTATTTAAAAGCAATGAAGTTCGCCTTTGTGGCAACCATATCGGATGGCCTGATGAGTCTAACAGCTAGTTGGGCTGATTTGAGTAACTCCTCTTGTTTTGTACACATTTTTGGACTTCAGAATGGAGCTAACATCCCATTCTGGAGAGCCACAAAGACATGCTGGCGGCTTAAGTACAACTATTTAACTATTATCAGGTTTGTGAACATCTACATTAATTAATCAATGAATAAATGTAAGATTTAAAAAAATCTAAATGTGTGCCTGTGAAATGGAACGAATGACGAATCCAATTAACACTGTTCAACAGTGAGATCATCGAAAATGAAAAACGTTACATGACGGATAATGAAGGTTTAATGTCTATTGATGTGTTAACAGTTTTGAATTTCTTTACTTAGTGTTGCAAGCATTAAAAAATCGTTTAATTTGCAATTAATTGAGTTCATGTAAAGTGACGCGTTTATTACAATATAAATAAAATGAAGATAGTTAAACTAATTTAGAATATTTAATATAAAGGCTAGAATTACACCATAAAATTTTGCGAAGATTTTTTCATTCATGGCATTGCTTTAAAGAGCATTCTTTTAAGTGTCATATTACACCATAAAAGATCTTTTGATAAATAATTTTAGACTTTAGATCAGATATTAGGATTTACTCTAATTTGCAAACCTCTCTTATAATTTTATATGTATAAAGTAATTATTAATATAAGATTGTTCATTGCATGTCCGTATCTATAGATAATATGTTGATTTTTTTCAAAAATCTGCCACCCAGTTTCAAGCTTTGATAAAGCGCTTACGCTTACTTTGTATCATGAGCCTTTTTTTAAACGATTCTCAAAATATTGCACACTATACTACTTAAAATATTTTGTTGCAGATAATAAATTAGTTTTAGCGAGTATTGAATAGCTTTTTATATTTTTCGTTACCAAAATCAACAGTTAAGTTGAGAAAACATACCATGTAAACTTGATGTCTTCTATTTTGAAACGAACCAAAAACAAAGCTTTCATGAAAGATAATGCCGCGCTATAAAATTTGCGGTGGCTGCCTCAAGAAAGTCTGAATCAGACCTGCTTATTCTTTAAGCCGACCAGTCGTCGGCGTCCCGGAAGGCCGCTAAATACTATCTATAAAAATGTGTTCGGCGTAGCTACGGGATGCAAGTATGACCTGGGGGGTCTCCGGCCATGGATTGTCGAACATGCACTTGAGTCTCCTGCTTGAACGCATTTAAATCACGGCCAAGAAAATATACCATTTCTCAAGTGACACATCCTTTGTGCATAATACAAATGGATGTATCACAGTAGGAAAATAACATAACATCCCTCCTGATCGCAACACAACAAAACAAAAAACAAACAACCAAAACACGAACAATACACCACACTAAATTCTAGCCTTGTACATAACAAGCAAGTTATACAGAACCCCCCCATAGTAAAAAGTATGATTTGGGAAGACGCAAGAATACTGGCGGGCGACAGGGATTCTTGGAGGCGGCACGTGGTGTCTATATGCTCCACTTAGGAAGCGAACATGGAAGTAGAATACGAATAACATTTTATAAAAGATTTTTCGTAAAATATCTTTGTCAAAGATCTTTTATAGTGTAATACCCGCTTAAGAGATGTTATTTTAAAACCGATGAACAAATTTCTATATAAAAAAGGCTTAATCACCATTAACACTCCATAATTTATTATAAAATAATAAACGTGATATTATATTCCAATAATTATATTAATTTATAGTTATACACGCTAATTAATTTTGTCGATAGTTCATTAGCTATAAATTGCGTCGCCATTATCAAAACTATAATTATAATCGAGCTTAATGGTCTTACATAGGACACAGCTAATAAATCTGTAAAATTAACATATTTTGTATTGTATATTTCAATTATTTGAAAGAAAGGAGCTTTAGTATTTAAATATTACAGCAATATGCACATATTTTCTAAATATTATTTATCGCTTTACTATATTTTACTTAGTTCACCAACCCAATACACGCGTGAATATATACCGTCTATAGACAGGAAAAAGGAAGCAACCCTCAATTTTTCAAAATACCTATTATTTGATAATCAAAATGTATACAACTTACTATACGTTATGTCGAAAGGATATAAGATGAAAATGCCGAATTAATGTTAAAAAAAACTTCCACCCAATCATTTTTTTTCTTAAATTACTTGTTAAATTAATATCAAATTGATCATCATACACTTCAAAGTTGTGCCTATGTAATGTTTTGAATTTCGCTCAAAATCATTAAATAAACGTTTTTGTGCCTTCTGTAAACTTTGTTCTATCTGAATTAGGTTTTTATGTTAATGTCAATATGTTCATCTATATTTCCTGAACAATGAGTGCAGCTCCTACCAATACTGATATAATGCGTATAATTGATGACTCAGTCATGCAGAGTTAAACGATTTGTTTGTAAAAGTGTGTTACAATAGGCAATACTATCACAAGAACAAAAAAAAATAGTTCAATCGTCAATGGGTTTCAACAAATGTAAACATACAGAATTACTTATCTTCATAATCGATACGCGTAAAACAATTTGAAGCATCGCCAGCACGTGACTGATGCAGGTTAAAAATCAACACAAAAAATAAAACAGTACATATATACACGCATACGTCGTTTAATGTTTGCGATTTTTTATATTTCAATGTAGTTGTTGATATTATTATTAGTATTTTTAATTTTAATATTGCACGTAGAAAGCCATTATTGTGTGGTTTATCATAAAAAAAATATAATTATACACTAACCGCGAATTTGTAGCATATCGTTCGGTGTAGCACATAAAGAAGAAATGTAGTTAAAGAATCGTCTCAAAAACTTTCATCCTCGAAATAAAAATAATTGACATTGCAGACTGCAATTGAACACGTTATTTGAGCCATAAAATTTATTAAAAAAAAAAACAACTAACTTTAATAACTGCAAATTTCACCGCAATTTGAAGTCGACTTTAACTGCATGAATATTATTTTTAAAGTCGATATTAATGTTATTTTTAAAGTCGAAATATTCATACTTTTTGCTGACCGATTCGTCGGTAATTTATTCAGAATTCGAATCCAAATTAAGTTGGTCAAAAATATAATAATAAAAAAAAAAACATCATCATAAAAATACAATCATCTGAATAATTTAATTTCAAAGATTCACTTTCACTGTTATTGGTTGGCGCCACAAGACACAGTGGCGTGCGCGGTAGGATGACAGAGGGTACTAATTACCTAGTTAACATTTACATATTCATAATCACCATTTTTTTAAATTATTATAAATTCTGTAACAATTAATTTGTGAATGAAAAATCACTGATTATCGTTCGATAATTAATTTATCGCCCACGGTAGCTCAGTTAATAATATCATATATATGTATATAGCAGGTCTTAATTTAATAGATACACAAAAATGGACGATTTTAATGGAGAATTACAGAATATGGACCCGATTGGTTAATGGATAAGATGACAGTTAATTTTCGGAAAAATATTTTCAACTATATATACACACTGCTTAAACAGTGTTTTTTTTAAATCCATGCCCGCTCCCGAAATGGAACATATAGATCTACACAGTGTGAGGGTATTCAAGAAAGTTAAATATGTATACGGATCTCTAAAATATGAAGACGTCTTGACAGGCTATTTATCACGAGAAATGTTTGTAAGAAAAATTGCTCAACACAATGGGCATTGAGTCCTGCATTTTTTTGTACTTTAAAAAATACAACAGATGTTGAAATCGAGCCCGCATTCCCTGGATCGCTAGACATCCACAATGAACGCTACGCTACCAGGGAGACAACAGTTATTTACATAAATTAAAACATGTGTTGATATTTTAACTCTATTTAACTTTTTCAGATCTATAACATATGTGTGTATCGACCGCTTGAAGATATACATAAAAATAGTATTTTTCATGTCAGATGCTTGTCAATCAATAGCTGAAAATATTAACCGTTAGTCTTAGGCCGGAGTTACGATAAATGCAACGGCGGCAGAGTTGTTGTGACGAGATCGTGTTGTCGCGCTGCCGAACTTACTTGCTCACTAACCTATTTATATCTATTTTGCATCTCTACTACCAACGCTCTTTAAGCTCCAGTCTTAGTTATACTATATACTTATGTAAATAAATGGTACGGATTTTGAACACACGAATACTGGCACTTAAGCGATAACAGCTATTTTTAAAACTTTGTTAATACAATTAATAACGAGAACACGATGAGAAAATGTATGTAACATATTGTATATATACAATAAAATATATACGCTAATATTGGGTGAGTTAATAAAAAAATAGACTGAAAAAAGATCGTTGTTTTCCGGCGATCATTTGATAATAATTTACCCTCCTGGCAAAATATCCTGGTACGCCACTTTTATTTAGATTCTCTGTTATAATTAATCGTAGTCTGATTTGAATTCGGCGGAAAATCGATTAGATTCATAAAATTGTTTCGAATATTTGATCTCTAGATCGCATAGAATATTCATTTTGTTACAAAACTTACGTAAGGCCTAAACAGTTTATTGACATAACTGGATTCTTAACGTGAAACTTTTCTTATAACTTAAGGAGGCTACACACCCTCAAGTATACTATCCAATATTTTGTGTGTCCACCACTTTTTTTCCTGAAAACGGAACATCTACTAATTTTAGGTAATACTACGTGTATTTATGATATAAACTATGACACCGGCCATCTACCGACATAAAGTGAAATAACAAATAAACCATTCATTGATATAGGATGCTACAATTATAATAATTGCTTAATATTAACATGCTCGATTTGACCAAAAATCACACTGTGGGTTTTAAAAATTAATACTTAATTTTACAAAACGAAATTAAAATAGTGGTACGCATAATTCCATTATTTTAAAAATG
>JAGVSQ010013985.1:0-10828 GCA_022683975.1 Rhyacophila evoluta
ACTTGTGTTTACATTACTAGCTGTCAAATAGTTTATATAGCACTGGCCGAATAGAATCAATTTATATACGCCACAAATTTAGTCAGGAATAATGAAGATAATCAAATGCTATGTTCTCTGAAGCCTTACAAATTATTTAACCATTGTACTATACACAGTTTCCACTGGATATCTTTTTATTTTCTTCTTGAAGAGAGAATTGCATAAGAGTCCTACTTCCATTATACGATTTCATCATTATTGCTTATTACATCTTACTAAGCCGACATCACAATACATGCTTCGTAATATCTGATTCATAACAATCAAATCCTTCCATTCCCTTTTTTTCCCGAGTCTCATTTACCCAAAAAAGCACAAAGGATATTATTTTTTCTTTATATATTAAAACAGGATATAGGTACGCATTTATTAAATCCTTTCAGTCTACTCAATACAATACCACAAAAGGCACTTATTTCCCCAAAAATCACTAAATTCCGACAATGAATACATCTTAATTCATAAAACAATAGGCAAACACGCGTGTTACTTGAGGCTTTACGATAATATTTAGCCAACCGCATGGAACAGGATATCGGCTTTGAGGATTCCAAATAATACTGTGGAACAATTCACTAGATGTGATTCTTTCTAATATTTATATTTTCATTCATTTGTTCAATTTTATTTTTAGTATCTCTTAATGATTCTTTATTAAATGACTTATTCAATTTAAAAAGTATGTTTTTCTTGTTTATAAAGCCCTATTTTTCAGCCACGTACGTTGCAAATTTGGAGCCGTATATTCCAATTCAGAAGACATCATTCATTACCATGTGATTGATTTTTAAAGGAATTAACTAAATGACTAAATTGTTAATTGTACAGGTTAAAACTATGATAGTCTCCCCGGCAGCGTAGTTGGTAGCGTACCTAGCAATCTGGGTAATTTGGGCTCGATTCCGCATCTGTTGGATTTAAAAAAAAAACCGAAAAGACTGGATGTCCATTGGGTTGAGTAATTGTCTCAAAAACAATTTTTATGAAAAATAATCTATCAATACGTCTTCACATTGAGGAGATCCATATGCGCCATTTTAAGAAAAAACATGGTATAAAAAAGCTATCAAATCGTAATTTGTGACACGGGCTTAGCCTTTCGGCGTCTTCAAGCTGCGTGTATACTATCGATGTGTAAGTTTATACTTATAAGCAAATAAAGGACTTATTGTGAGTCATTTATAATTAATTTTACCTCATATTCAAGGGTTGTGGATTGGTAAATTGTATATTAAGAGTATAATAGTTTTATGAAGAATTACTACCAACTGTGTGAAGACTGAATTTATAAATGAATTTAAAAAAAGCATTGTTCAACTCTCGTAAGTTGGCTGATACTATTTAGTTAGCTTCGGATAAAGCCTGCTTAAAGCTAGTGCTACTCGTACGTTCTAAGGCTAAGGCGCTGTCGAGCTTTCAGGTATTACGGCTCACGCGATTGCAATCAATAAAATGAGCGACGCATTACTCTTGGCTACTTTCGTACAAAACTTTAAAACCGACGTCAAAAATGTGATTAAGCACTTATGTGTTTGACCGCTTACGTTACATTATGTGTCGTTAGCTTTTGCACTTTGGCAGATCCTACCAGTTATATACTGTGGTGAAGTATATATTCTTCTTCCATGTTCGCTCCCTAGGTGGAGCATATGAACACCACGTGCCGCCTCCAAGAATCTCTGTCGTCCGCCAGTATTCTTGCGTCCTCCCAGATCATACCTGCATCCTGTAACTCCGCCGAATACATTATATAGATAGTATTTAGCGGCCTTCCAGGCCGCCGACGACCGGTCAGCTTAAAGAATAAGCAGGTATATAAGGCAATATGTGGCCGAGCCAAGTCCAGCGTTGCAGCTTCACTTTGTCAGTTATAAGTAGCTGCATAGTTCTTTCTCTTTCTTACCTTCTCATTTCGAACAAAATCATACCACCGTATGCCTAGAATCCTACGCAGGCATCTGTTCTCAAAGCTCAGAATACGGTTGTTTTGGGTCTTTGTTTGGTGCCACGTTTCACAACCATAGAGCAACACTGACAGAATGCATGCATTGAACAGGTGGCCTTTTGTTTTTACCTTGTACAGCTTGGAGTCCCAGACATTTCGCATAAAATTAAAAGTTTCTCCAGCAATCCCTATTCGAATGGCGAGCTCATTTTGCGAAGTGCCATCTCCCATGATGTGTACTCCCAGGTTAGAGAGCGTATATGGAATAATAATAATTTAGATTTCTGCTAGTTTTTTATGTGTAGTTATTTAAATATATAATATATTGTTCATGTTTGTCATTACTAAGTTTTAATTAAAAATAAGTACAAAAGTTGTCATTACGCTACGGGTGTTGCGAGTATCAGGCGCGCATACAATGACAAGAGAAAACAATCTCTCACCTCCCATACAAATGTAGGGGAGAGTGGTGCATCGTGGATGAGGATTTATTTGTGTTTGTGTCGCGGGTGGAAATTAGTTAATTCAGCAGTTGCGACAGACGGGAACTCTACGTGATCAGATTCCTAAATGGGCCGACGATAGTTGTGTACCAGGCAAGCAGCTATACAAGCAACGTTCTCGCTGCGGGAGAATTATTATACCGCATTCCTCGTAAGTGGTACCGTGATTGGTTTTGATGCGGTGAACGTGGTAGTTCCCCACATCCATATCTTTACTGGTTTCGCATCAAAGTTGCTAACATGCGAACCATAACTTGCAATATGTATTAACTCTTTCATTAGTGAGCTAATTAGTTGTTAACTACTTGTTCCAACATTTTTATGTACAACAGACTTTACTGATTCATAATTGAAGTTTTAGTTCGTGAAAGAAATTATTTTGCATAGAAACTCTAATGCTATTATATGGCATATTTTCTATTGGGCATGTAATTTGTCTACCCGGTAGCGTAGTTGGTAGTGTGCGTGCCCAGCGATCCGGGGAAAGCGAGTTCGATTCCCCATCTGTTGGATTTTTAAAATCCTAAAATGCAGGACCGGATGCCCATTGGGGTGAGTAATTGTCTGACAAACAATTCTCGTGAAAAATAATCTGTCAAGACGTCTTCACATCGTGGAGATCCATATACTTCTCTTTCGGAGTGTTTATCTTCATACTGTGCTGATCGATATGCTCTCCACGTCGGGAGCGAACATATTATAAAAAAACAAAAAAATTCAAGCCATTTGGATGACATTATTACAGTTCGCTCAGAAAATGGAGCCTTATCCCTTTCATAAGTGAGTTCATTTTTTATGCACACTGTTCTAAACACGAAAATCTCAATCCAACTAATATCATAAAACCAATCGAATTGGATAAGCCAATTTTGTAAACAATGCTCTTCTATTTCCAAATAACCAACAAAATAAGCTGAAAACTTATTGCAAATCCGTAAGAATATTTATAACATTACCACAAGTGGCCGCTTCCATTTCGGAATGAAAGTAGCACTCGAGAACATATTTGAGCCCATAGGACTGATTTATGGGTTGCATCTGTGAAGACCAATATAAATGTTTTTTTGTTTCCTTACAAATCATAATAATTATAAAAAGAGTAAAATGCTGAACTCATTTTTTACTCAATTTTTTCGTTATGTTCACGTATTTTTTCTCGCTTAAAAATATATCATACGATTGTAATGACTTCTACATCTATTTTGTATACATATAATAAATAATACAATTTCAATAAAAAATAAAAAAATGGCTTTGGCATGTATGTCCATGCTTCTCAAAGGGTTAAGTAACTACATATCATACTTAAGATGCCTTGAATAAGATTTGCCCAACTTTTTCGAATGTTACTCGTTTGTTCTTTCGCTATTTTCTCTCATTGTTTTTATTTGCTTTGTTTTTTATATGTTTATACTCTTTAATATTATTTCAATTCCATGTTGCGAATAGCTTAATGTTATAACTTGTAATGTTATTTACATGTTAAATATATAAATTAAATCAAGTCTTTAGCTGGAACCAGTGGCTTCTTATAGCTAAAATAAGTGAAGGTGGTGCTTCAGATTTTGTTTCTAGCCTATGATGTCCGTTGAATAATCGCATGTCTATTGAAGAGAATTTGAAATGAACTAATACACCAAAAGAGATGATAATAATCATCAAATTTATGAAAAAAAAATACACATCTTATCGGCACTTTCCACACGGAAGTTTTCCAAAATGTAGAGATAGATAATTAACAGTAGATACGTAGATAACAACGATTTCCTTCGCTTCGGAGCTTTCATCCGTAGTATGCTTTACGTCCAAGGCACTATTTATTAGACACGCTTTATTCAGAGCAGGAAGTAGATTTATTGCAATTTACTTGTCGACCTTCGGTGGAACAAGAAGACAAACTGTCAATCACTTTCAGGAAAGTTTCACTGGGTTACTCTGGGAACATTCCCGCTGAAACTTTGCATAACATCAGCAAAATTAGATGCCGTATTTATACATGGTGGTAAAGATGAAAGCGAGGTATTCATCGGAAATTTCAGAACATCACAAAACTTTTCCCATAGCATTATTCCCCACAAGTATTATTATAACATGAAAATATATCTTCTCATCTTACGCCCTGATACTTTGCTCGAACGTGTCTCAATTATTTTTACTTTCTACACACATTCTACTGTTTTATTACTTTGCGGCACAAAGAAACTTTGCCAATTAATCTGACTTTGTAATTAATTATTCAAAAGTCACGTGTTTTGACATGTCGCCTTTCCGTCGTGGTGGAAGGCAGGCATAAAACACAAATGGAAGTTATTCGAGAATGTCACCTCGCGTTTGTTTGTTGGGCGCATCAAAGTTTTCTCTTTACGTGTATGTAACTAACTGTAAGTTTAATACTTTGGTATGTTCCAGCGCCATTTTCCTACACCTGTGGGAGCTTTCATTCTTCCGACGTAATTTATTAGCTGTTACTCTTGATGAATATCTAGAATAAAGTAAACACGTGGTAAACTTTCAACTCTTCCTTTATATATCGCGTCTTTTCAATGTTGACAATCACTTCAGTGAAAGTACCTAAATACCATCCGTATATCAGTTAAATTTTACCTCGAAAAATCACACAAAAAAGTTCCCATGCTCGTCACCTTGTCTATCCATTGGATCCATAGTATTTTTCTATAATACCGCATCTCAATAGCCTCCAGATTTTTTTTATATACCATGTTCGCTCCCAAATTGGAGCATATAGATCTACACAGAGTGAAGAATCCACTACAAAAGTAGAGTATGCGGATCTCCGCAATGTGAAGACGTCTTGACAGATTATTTTTCACGAGAATTGTTTGTCAGACAATTACTCAACCCAATAGGCATCCAATATGCATGTCTTGCATTTTTAGATTTTTAAAATCCAACAGATGGGGAATCGAACCCGCGTTTCCCAGATCACTAGGCGCACACGCTACCAACTACGCTACCGGTGAGATAAATTACATGCCTAATAGTAAATATGCTGTATAATAGCAGCAGAATTTCTATGCGAAATACTTTCTTTCACGAGCTAAAACTTCAATTGTGAATTACCAAAGTCTGTTGTACATAAAAATTATTATTACACCATGTCCGCTCCGAAAATCCGCATCTGAACAGTGTGAAGATAAACATGAGCCCTCAAAAAGTTGAGTATATCGATCTCCACATCGTCAAGACTTCTGTTCACAAGTTTTTTTCTAGGAGGATAAACTGTCAGCCATTTTCTCAACCAATCGGGCATCCAATCTTGTATTTTTGATTAAATTCAGCAGCCATAGGAATTGAACCCCCGATCTTCGTCTCTGAAACCCACACGCTTACCTTTCGGCTAACGGTAGACTGAGAAATCATCATTACTGAATACCATATTATTGTTACAAATTCGCAATACTATTTTATTCCAATGTAAAATAATACGATCCGTTTTTTCAAATAACCAGCGTTTCTTCAATAATGATATAGCTACATCCTCTCATCAATCTTATACCAAAAGAAGTATTGACATTTTAGCGTAATATGTTTTCTCTAACATCAATTTCTGTTCTTGTTTTTTTTCTTATTTATTTATTTTCTCTTTGACACTGTTTATTCCCAAATGATTTTATTCAGGTCACAATTTCTTTATTACGCTACTTTCGTCTGAGTACTTCTTTTATACTTGGTAATATACGGTGTATATATTACTGGGTTCTGTTTAACCATAAAATAAATTATTGAGAATCTCACTCATATACTAGTTTTATCATAATGATTTTGATGTTTTATTAGCAGTTCTGTTGACTTACATTATGATAGAACTTTCACTACTTTAATTATGCAGTTGATCCCGAAAAAAGAAACCTGAATCGACAATAATGTTTCATGTATTATAATATTATAGAAAACTCTAATATTAGAAGCTTCCAATCAAGAGTATAAATAAAATAGTGCAATATTTAAAAATAAAAAGTAAAATAATTTTCCTAAATGGTCACAGCGTTTATGTACGTGATTATTTTTGTTATTATTATTAGTATTAACTATGTTTATAACCTAACGCAGTTCCTCTGTAGCGTGCGTACCCAACAATCCGAGGAATGCGGGTTCGATTGATTCCCCGTCTATAGGAATTTTAAAAATCCAAAAATGCAGGACTTGAGTTGAGCAAATAAGCTGTTAAGACGTCTTCACATTATAGAGATCCATATACTCCACTTTCGGAATAGATATCTGCCCACTGTGTAGATCTATATGTTCCACTTTTGGATCGAACGTGGTATAAAAAAATGTTTATTAAAGTTTGTTATTTCAATGCGTTTTTGTCTTTAAGTATTATAGTTACCCTGTGAACAGATTAACACTGCATCTTTGGATGCCCAATCTGTTAGCGAGTAGCTGACAATTAAATCCAATCACAAAAATCTTAGAGAAATAAGTTTTTAAATCATAGATCTGTCACGGTTAAAACATTGGAAGATTTAAAACATAGGTATGTACAAATGTAAAATAGCTTAAAATTAAAAACTAAACTAAAAAAAAAGTATCAAAAATGGTTAGTATAAATTATTTTTAAAAACATGCAAAGGTGCAAGGCTGGAATGCTCAATGAGTTGTTGTCTCACAACTAGTTCTCGTCAAAGCAATGCGGAGATTTTTATAATAAATTTCTAGAGTGATCAAATAATTTCTGAATCATCTTCACACTGTTGAGATTCCATAGTGAAATTGCAGATTGTAAAAAAACTACACAAACATATCAATAAAGAAAAATGATGTTGAATTTTGTAGTGTCGCGATTCCCGGTTTTTAGAAAAAACGAAGATGCCAAAATACCGAAATTGCAATCCCTAATTTATACTATTGCAGGAAAAGATATCCCGCACGTTAATTACTTGAGCGCACGTACGCACTCGGCCGTTTGTACTAAAAGTACAATAACTTATTGAGCATTCCATAGTTGCCCTGTCAGATTGCCGGCAAACTAGAACTGGTATACAGTATACCCCACATACACCGCGCGCATAAAAACAACACCCGGATAAAGTTTTACCGTGTCTGCTAGTACGTGATGAAATTTTGATTTACTGTTTTTCCTCCCCCTTCGCTAACTCCTGCCGCCGCAACAAGAAACTTACACGTGTGTATAATCCGCGAAAGACCGCCATTGATTGTATACAACGTGCATTGTTTTTTTTTTTTTTTAAATAAATTTGTTAGATTTACTGATTAAATTTGCATTTTATCTTTGCCCAGTTTGTAGATAGCTGTTTTGAATGTGACAACGACAGTAGTTTGAAATGTGAGAAATGAAATCGGTTTCGTTAAAAATGTAAATTACAAAAATATCATATTAAATTTATTATTGATTCAATATTATTAATATCCACTAAAGATTGCAAGGATGTCCATATATTTTGCCATATCTTATATTCGATACAAAACGTGTATACATATTTAATGAATACACGAAGAAAATGCGTTTCTGCTTAAATTAAAGCGTCAAATCTCATATCTTCTACAATACTGTAATAATAATAATGTGCGGAAGTGAGACAAAGCTACGAAAAATGGCATTGGTTGGATAGAAATAGCAATAAAGAGTGGCACTCTCCAAGCCACAATTGAGTAAAAGCTTATAATAATGAAATTATAGAATTTAGTAAATATATAGTAAATTTAGAGTTAATTCGCTTGCGTAAAATGTTCGTTGTGTAGTCTGCGAGGTATTTTTATTATGAGCTTTTATATATTAGAAGCCTAAATCCTGTTTGAGTCTTCTTTCAATTCTGGGATTTTGGTGTCCCGGAAGACCTTCAGGTACAATTCACAAGATGTACTCAGTGGAATTAAGCTATGTTGGCATGAGCTGAAAGAATGCAAGTTGAGCATAATTGAGGAGGCGCCTTGTGGTAGCTTTATGCTAGAATTATAATAGATTTCATGTGTTCGAAGGAAATGAAATAATAAATTATTTGAATTCTTTATTGAATTTTTTAAAATCGAAAAATTCAGCTCTGGATGGGCAATGTCGATTCCCACAATTGTTGGATTTTAGATAGTCAATGAGTTGACCAATTGTTTGTCAACTAATACACGTGAAAAATAATCTGTCACATTACGGAAATTCATATACTCCACTTTCTAAGCAAGCATTTTCACATTGTGTAGACCCACCTCATCCACTTTCAGAGCAAATTAGCTTTTTATCATTCTATTTATTTTAATTTCGACACACTTAAGTGCGTGGCAACCTAAGTCTTGTGTAATTTATATTTACTCCCGGGACATTCCCGTCGAATAAAGTAGACCGCTTCTCGATATCAGAGTTCCAGGGTACGTCTGATTAAGATCAGGTGTAAGGACGAGGCAGGTGGATGGTGGGCACATTAGGTAGGCTTTATTCGTCTCCCGTATTTTTTTGCGATACACGTGGTATTGTCTTCTATTATCGATATATGAAACATTATTTTTGGCAATTTTTGTAAGAATTGTTTTCCATTCACGACGATAAAGATAGCTCAACCTTTCGAAGACGTTACATGCCCACTTTTCCTTTGTAGCGATGTTGTATGGTTTTTATGGCGTCGGTGTGTGCCCTGCGCCGAAATATATATGCGTGGCGATTATTTTGCCCACGTTTGCTGTAATAAAATTTCCCAAAACAGGCAGCCGTCCTTTAAATTAATAGGCAGGGTGGATTTATATATTTTCTCTTTTTAACTGCGTTACTTACCGCCGTTGTCGAAGGGATTTATATCACTCGTATTATTTCTTTTATTCCATAGTTTTGTTTTTGGCACAATTTTATTGCTTTAATCATTTTTTTATTTGTTGTTTTATCGTGTGTCGAAAATTCTTCATATAAAATATGTTGTCGACATTTGTTTTTCTTTGAAACGTGTTTTTTTTATTTCTTTAAATACTATGTCCCGCCGGTAACTTTAAGATAAACGCGCGGTAAAATCTCTCAAAATGCCTCTTTACACTGCAAAAATATATATACTTACATTCTTGGAATGCACATCTTCTTTCACACTATAGAAGATTCATATTATAAATATCGTATCTACAATCAAGCTTTCGTGCCTAAAATCCCGTATATTTGACTGACAACCCGTCCTCGTTAATGAATAATTAATTCTTTACGTTGTTAAGATTCATTTATCTCACATTGTCGAGCGCACATGGCTGAAAATATGAGATTTAAAAGTGCAATTGTTGCACTATATCGAAATATGTAATTATGAAATATTTTTTTGTATTTAATACATTGACGGCCGCACTTTTTTTGATAACTTTTGTATCGTCATCAGTAAAATATGTGCGCTATTTCATTAATATTCATCATCAAACCGAATCATAATCGAATTATTTTTCATAAAAAACAAATTTATGACGTAGGACTCACATATGAGTCCACAGCCACCAGCCAATGTTCCAAAAACGCTCGTATGTGAGTGCACGGCCATTAAGCTGTTAAAATCAGTATTTATGATGTATCATCAGTTTGCCACCGAGAATTAGCACGTTTAAAAAATACAATATACATTGTATTAATAATATTACAATTTACATACATAGTCAATTCCATCTTTAATTATTTTTAATATTTCATTGAATATTATATATACCCAGGCTGTGTCTTCATTTTTTCGCGTTTCAAAATGAAAAAAAACCAGCTTTAAGTAGTTATATTTCATGGAAATGTCATACAAAAGCAAAATGTTTCTCATATTTATTATAATATGTGTTTTATTATGTGCTTAGTTCGGGCATTTCGATACAACTTTCACGGTAGAAAATACAACAGAACTTGTGTATATGAAACTAATAACTATTCTGAAAGTAAGTTTGTTTAATGCATGAAAGTTTGTCAACGGACATTATTAATTCTCACTCATTAGTGAAGTATTAAATGGGATTTAAGGTGATTCTTCAATATATTCGCCCGAAATTTGGCATATTAAGTTATTTTCAGAAGGAATAATCTATTTCTATATCTATTTCTCTAGGAATAATGTATTGTTTTTCAAAGTAATTTTGTTCACGTTTTCTTCTATTTTTGCCATATCCACTCCCTATTCGGAGCATATGTATGGCTGCCCCGTGCGGCTCCAATAATTGAAATTATGAGCTAAAACACAGAAATTGTTTATGGTATTGCACCATTGACTAACAATTTAAAAAATATATAATATTCATATTTTACATAGAGTTCCATCAATTTTATATTATATGTAGATTAATGACAAACACAACCATCGACTCTTAAGGTATCATTAATATTTTCGACTGATGGTGCTTGATGGAAATTGATTTTAAATTCTGA